>CM057235.1:54206342-54393842 GCA_029891385.1 Erythroxylum novogranatense | reverse complement strand
GGCACCTCATTGAGTTCACAAAACTCACCAAAATTGTAACGTTGTCTTTTCAGAACCGAGAGATGACTCTAACTACGAAAAAGGCCCTACTAGCCTGGTAGATTGTGATTGGTGAGAGAGATCATGGCTCAAAAGTCGATCAGCTGGTGTTCTTTTGGGTGGTTTAGATAGCTTGATACATTTTCCTCATTCTTGTAGTACTATTGTATTAGGTTTCTGATGATGTACATATGGATAATGTTGAAAGTCAATGTAGACTTCGATTTTGTGAAATGCAATGAGGAAAAAGAAAAGTTGGTTTTAAAATATTGTGATCTTCTTATGATGCTTTATAAGTGAATTATGTTACCATGCCATATGAAGGGAAACTGGTGATCGATCGTAGCTCGCCCTTATCGTAGGATATGTATCAAAATAACCTTCGGGTATCCCGGTGTATACCCTACAATAAGGGGTGCTACATTTAGGTGGTATCAGAACATGATTTAGCATCTGTTGGGACATATAGAAATGATAGGCATGAAATATCTTAAGCAATGCAGATAATGATTGAAGTTATTAATTGTTATAGGTCATTCGCTCTAGGTTATCAGGTTGACCAACCTGCTGACCAAGGATCTGTAGGAGCCAGTAGAGAGTCCTCGATACCTCAATCTGAGGGGTTGCCTCTTAGAGTTCCTGAGAGAAGGGAGAGGAGGTATGATAGGCTACGAAAGTAGGGAGCTGTGGACTTCTATGGCAACACAGACCTTGCTGAGGCCGAGGGATGGTTAGAGAGGACTGAGAGAGTTTTTGATCAGATGGACTGCGAGCTTGATGAGAGGTTTGACTATGAAGTATCATTACTGCAGGGCCCAGCTTACCAATGGTTGAAGACTGTTCTAGGCATTACCACCAGGCCTTCTTAATTAAAGTGGGAAGACTTTCTGAGAGTCTTCAGGGACAACTACATGCCCAAGGTCTACTTGGACATGAAGATGCAAGAGTTCTTGGAACTGTAGCAGGGCAAGATGTCGGTGGCGGACTATGAGGTCCGATTTAATGAATTGATGGGTTATGCTACTGCACTGATCCCTACCGAAGAAGATAAGTGCAGGAGGTTTGAGAATGGGCTGAACCTAGAGATCAGGACAAGGTTGGCGAGGTCAGACATGGGTACTTTCACTGAGTTGAGAGCTGCCTCAATTAAAATTGAACAACTGATGAAGGAGAAACAAGCAGAGACGGGGCAAGGTTCTAGAGGAAAGAGGCCAAGTGAGAGTCAGGGCAGTTCTGATAGGAGATTCAGTAAGTGCCATAATAGACAATTTATATCTTCAGGTGGATACAGACAATCAGGATTCAGACAAATGGGTGGTTTTACGCAGGTTGGTAGTGGAAGAGGCACGGTGCAGAACTAGTGGCCCCCATGTGAGCATTGTTGAAAAAGGCACGGTGGAGAGTGTTGGACTATGACAGGGGCTTGTTTTGCATGTGGCTCTTTAGAACACCAGATTAGAGATTGTCCAGCTACGTTGGGGACTCAGACTGTTGTCAGTAGGCGATCTGGGAGTAATACCATAGTTCAGTAGAGCAGAGGTAGTGGATCTGGACAGAGAGGCAGAGGTAGAGATAGAGGGATAGCTGGGAGTTCTTCCGTGAGGTCTGAGGGATGGGGCAGCCGACTATAGTCCCAAGCTAGGGTCTATGCCCTGACTAGGCAAGAGGCCCAAGACTCACCAGATGTGGTCACATGTGCACTCTTTATGATTTGGAAGCATATGCACTGCTAGATCCAGGATCCACACACTCTTTTATCGCACCGCATTTGGCATGTAGACTGCATTATGATAGGAAGTCACTACAGTATGGGCTAGAGGTGAGTACTACTGTTATAGGTGAGGTCTGCAAGGGTTGCCTAATTAGGATTGATCAAGCAGAGTTGGTGGCAGACCTGATAGTATTGCAATTGAGGGAGATAGATGTGATCCTAGGCATGGATTGGCTCACTGCCCATAGGGCCATCATGAATTGTTATATCAAGGAGGTAGTATTGGAATCTCCTGGTCAGCTAAGGGCAGTATTCAGAGGAATTAGTCAGGCAATTTCAGCGAGGATGATATCCTTCATGAGTGCATTGAGGTTGATGTAGGGAGGATGTGAGGCTTATCTGGCCCACATTATTGATACAAGGGTTGAGCAGAGTGCACAGGATACTCCAGTGGTTAAGGAGTTCCTGGACGTGTTCCCCGAAGAGTTACCTGGATTACCACCAGATCGAGAAATGGAGTTCACAATTGATCTAGTTCCTGGTACTGCTCCTATATCTATTCCTCCATATAGGATGGCACCTGTGGAACTGAAAGAGTTGAAAGCTCAGTTGCAGGAATTGTTGGAAAAGGGCTTCATAAGGCCCAGTGTTTCACTTTGGGGAGCTCCAGTGCTGTTTGTGAAGAAGAAGGATGGGACTTTGAGGTTGTGCATCTATTATAGGCAACTGAATCGAGTGATCGTGAAGAACAAGTATCCGTTGCCTAGAATTGATGACTTGCTTGACTAGTTGCAGGGAGCTCAGATATTTACTAAGCTGGATCTGAGATCAAGGTATTACCAGTTGAAGATAACGGAGGCTGATATACCTAAGAGTGCATTCAGGAGCGGGTATGGCACTATGAGTTCCTGATGATGCCGTTTGGGTTAACTAATGCCCTGGTAATTTTTATGGCCTTGATGAATAAGGTGTTTCAACCCTACCTGGATTGATTTGTAATTGTGTTCATTGATGATATCTTGGTGTATTCGAAGAGTAGAAAGGAGCATGCTAAGCATTTGTGCTGGGCCCCGTTTCTGAAGCCCAATGATCGATTCGAAATCGGAGAGCATAAATATAAAGGGGGGTTTCCTAAGCTCTTAACCCTCACCAAAAGCCCTCAATCTAACAACAAATCAAGCTATAATGGCGAGCCCACAAAAAGAGGACCACAAAACTACAATTGACTTTTAGAAAAAGGTAGCTCTTAGTCTCTAGTTCATTTAGAAACAAGAACCACCTCAAACAGAGCTCTAAAACTCAAGATATGCGTAGAAATCCAAAGTAGGTTCATAGCCCAACAAAGCTCTCCAATCTGACCACTCACTTCCAACAGATCAAACTTCTAGGATTCGAAACCAAGGATCATGAAATTTTAATGAGAGGTAGTAAAACGTGCTAGGAATCTAACGCCTTAAGAATCGCCTCATTCGGAGGTCGGACGAAAGAGTTATGGCCAAATAAATTTGATATGTTCACATCCTAAAAAGCACGGACCGTGTGAAATTTACACGGTTAGGCACACAGCCGTGTAACCTTCGGGTGGATGGGGTTACTGTGCCTAAAATCACACAGTCTGTGTGAAAATTCACAGGGGCAGTGTAACCTACGGGTAAATTATGTCTTCTGCACCTGGATTTACACAGTCTGTGTGAAATTCACACAGCTCGTGTAACCTACGGGTAAATTGTGTCTCCTGAAATTGGATTTACACAGTCTGTGTGAAATTCACACAGCCCGTGTAACTTTCTGTTATCTCCAATTTTTTCACCCCAAAGGCCCTCCAAAGGTTCCTAAACCATCCCAACATCCCCTTACCTCATAATATTCTTCTCTAATACCACAAAAACCACTCCAAACCCATCCAACAACATCAATCATCATTGAAACTCAATTCCAAATCATTCATCACATACATTCATCCCAATATCAACAAGCTATCCTAGCATAACATCTTCATCATTTGCAAAACTCATCTAGCACCAATCAAAAGACAATTTCGAAGCAACATACACATCCAACACATTCAAAGTTTACAAAAGTTACCATTCATGAAGAAAATCAACTATCAAGTTCTCCATTCATTTCCATATCAAAAGAAGAGTTCATACAACATTCTCATTCACAGCTTTAGTAACATATTGACAGTACATCATAAACCTTTACAAGAGTTACAAAATACAATTGATGATCCATGATCAATATGCTTGTAAAGCTATCAAAATCTAGCTAAGATGCAAAATCTAAATCCTACTCGGATCTGTCCAAAGGCCTGCAAGGATTCACCGATCTTCTCGATTTGCACCTTAGGAGGAAAATCGTGGGTTGAGCTTTACAGCTCAGTGGCTAAAGTATTTATAGGCATTGGCTTTGAGCCATATAATCAACCATATAGCCATATATACATATATTCAAGTAAGCATATTCATCACATAAACATTGAACATTTGCAATTCACAATTTGCTTTTAACTCCATAAATTCATAACATCATCACATACACATATTTGAATACAATTCAATCCAAATCATAGCTTAGCACATTAATATGCAAATACACAATCAATTGGCTCGAGGGGTTCCGTGAAACAAAACGGATAAACCGAAGTTTATACCGTGAACGAAACGAGTCTATTTTCAGATCTCGTGTGGCACAAGCGGCCAGCCGGGAAAAGGCTTTTGTCAACGTGCACGTGACTTACGAAACAGTTCCTCTCTCGCCCAAACACAATCAAGTTTTTATGCTTCAATTCAATTATTCATAGATTCACATTTCCATACTTTCCTTCTTTCCATTTAATCAAAATGCCATGACTTACATTCAATGGCAACACAAACATTCTCACAATTCAACCATTCATATACAAAATGCCATGTTTCAATCCAATGACATAACAATCATGTCACAAAGTCAATGCATAATATGACATGAACACAACATAAGCAACTTTCACATCATAAAAATTCAAACAATTCATTTAGCACAATTAGCATACACAATGCATTTGCTCTCTACACAATAACCATAAATAAATTACCCACCTTAGCTTGAAATTTCCACAATCAATGGTTTCTTTCTTCTTGCTCTAGGATAGCCTCTTGATTGCCTATACACAACAAAATTCCATCAATTTCAATCTAATTGGACAAATCCCCAAATTATCACTAATCAACAAAACCCCAAAATGTCACAACCCTAATTAAACACAAATCCAACCTACCCATATCTCCTATAGTTTAGAAACTTCCAACCCTAGCTTTAGGAACTCAAAAGCCCTAAGGCTTTCATCATCTTCTTCTTCCTCCAACCACTCTCTCTCTCTAGGGTTTTCTCCATTCACAACACAATACCCATTTCCTTCCACTAAAACAAGAAGAAGATGAAAACTTACCTTGAAAACTTAGTTCTTCCTCTTTTCCACGAATTTCCTTGCTTTTCCCCTTGGATTTTTGACTTTTCTTCTTCTCCTTCTCTATTTCTCCTTTCTTCTTCTCTTATTTTCCTTCTCTCTCTCCTCTCCTTGCTTCTCACAAAACTTGCTCCTTTCCTCTTCTAATTTGCTTTCTTCTTTCTTCCTTCTATACCCATTATACCCTTCACTTAAAACCCCTTTCCAACTATGCTTGGTTGGCTTTTAAAGACTCTAACTAATTTAGTTCAATTCTAACCTCAACTAACTCTTTTGTCTTTTTTGAAGTGAATCACACGTTAATACAACACTTAGAAAATGATATTAGAATACATGAGAAAGGGGGTTGAATTGTGTATTTCCCTTTTTATAATTCTTTTCAGAACTGTTTGTCAGAAATAAAATTCTTTACAGAATTTTTATCGATTCTAATTAATCAAAACTTTTGAATACTATATATACAAACTAAGTAATGATAAAGCTTGAATCTGAAATAGAGATAGAGAGTAAGAATGGTAGACACGGAAATTTATCCTGGTTTACCCCAAACCGTGGGCTACGTCCAGTCCTCAGAGTTTTCTTCTGAGATTTCACTATCTCTTCAATCGTTACAAGTATTCTTTTGCGAGCCTCTTCAGGTCTCTACAACCAGTATTCTTTCACACTTAGCCTCTGCAGGCTATCTGTACTACTTTTCTCTCAAAAAAATATTTGAACACCTGTTACAGTAAAATAGCACTCAGCTAAATCACTTTTTTCACGTTGTAATTTTTCTCACTATTTTGTATGTGCGTGTAAGTATGTAGATCAGTAACTTTGCAATTTTCGACTTCGACTTGTATTTATAGCCTTCGTCTTCAACTGGTTCTTGATTCTTGAATCTTGAATCTTGAATCTTGAAAGAAACGGTTAATCAGTTGAGTTCTGTAACTAACTCGAACTGACTCTTGCGTCTGCTTCTTTCATGCTTTTTTTGTCATTTTCGCGCGTCTCGTCTACGCTCACGCCTGCGCTTTGCTTCTGCTCTCGCTCGCTTGGCCTCTGCATCTGCGTCTGCTTTGCGTCTGCGTCTGCGTCTGCATCTGCATCTGCTTTATGTCTTCGTCTGCGTCTTTTCTTTGTCTTACATTGTCTGTGTCGACTTCGTCTGTGTTGGCTTCAACTATTTTAACTTCGTCTTTGTTTGAATTCAACTTCATCTGTGTCTGAATTCAACTGTTTCAACTTCGTCTGTGTGCGTCTGAATTCATCTGTGTGCGTCTGTGTCCAACTTCGTTTGTTTTGTTTTTCTTTTTATTTGATCTCTTTTTGTTATACATCAAAATCATATTTAAGTAAAGTCATCTTGACTTAACAATCTCCCCCTTTTTGAGTATAACAAATTATATACAAGAAAAGAAAACAAAAAAAAATTACAAATGCAAAAGTAAAACAAAACTTATCTTCTTCCTTTCTTCGTCTGTGTGGTCACACCTTCTTTGTTTGAACATCCTCTTCTCTTCTATTCATTTTCTTCCTTTTCTGCTCTCCCCCTATTTGTTATAATAAAAAATGATTATCGATGCTGGCTCTTCAGTAGTTCTGTTATCAGCTTTTTCAGATCATTCACCGTCTCCTTCATTTCGGTGACTTCACCGCGTAATCTGCTAAACTCATCTGGTGGGTCAATCGATGAGGAAGCTTGATCAACATCTGCTGATGGAGGGGTGAAGGGAATTGAAGTAGTGTAAGCATTAGAGGATGGAATGTAGTCTTCATTGATCTCAAAAGTAGGTGGACGAATGAACGTTTCAGCTTCAGGAAGATTTAAGTCAAAAGGAATAGGCAGCATCAGCAACTGTCTTCCTTGCAGGGGTGATGCTTGTTCTTGTATAGACAGTGTATTAGACAAAAGGCTCATATGTAGAACTGTCTGAACAAGGAACTCAATAAATGTTCCTGTTCTTATTCTTCCCCCTACTGGACAGTCTTCCTCCTTATTTGTATAGTTACTGCTCGCTTTATCTGGATTCTGTGCAGAAGCGCATGCCTCATCAATTTTCCGCACTTCTTATGCAATTTGATATGCGGACAGATCATCACTGGCATCTTCTTCAGGAAATAATTTTGACTTCCCCCTAGTAAAATCTCGTGGATATCTTGGCTGTATGTCTGGTGCAACCATTATCTCTGTGTTCTTTGTGATTGGGAAAATAGTACACGGTGGGCAGGGACGTTTTGAAGGATATGGCATAGTAGCAGCAAATCCCAAAGTATTATAGAATATCTTTTCGTCTTCTTTGAGTAACTCCCATGTGTCACTATTAATCACCATAGGTTGTACCATAGCCACTATCTTCTTCACTGGTTGAACACCGATTGCAATAGCAGTCCTTCGTCTGGTAACAACTTCCACCATTTTGATCTTCAGCTTCTGTTTCCTCAAAAACTTATGGTAGTTGTATACCATCAGACACGGTTTATCATCATCCGAATCTGACACTGCTGTTGCATTTGGTTGTGCTGCAGTAGGAGTCTCCTGAACCGGGCCTTCCTCCACCGATTCCTCCTGTTGAGCAATAGGGGTGTCCTGAACTGGGCTTTCCTCCACTGGTTCTTCTTGTTGAACACTAGGGTTTTCCTGAACTGTACACTGCTCAGTTTCTGTTTGTACTTGAACAGTATCAATAGTGTCTTTTTCTTGACTAACTTCCTCAGCAGTAGAAGCGGTCTTCTTTTGACTAACCTTCTTAGTCTTTACCTCTGCTTCAGCCAGTCTTACTGATTTCTTTACTGGAGATTTTCCTCTCTCAGAATTTGATTTTCTCTTCCTCTCAGTCTCTTTGGCTTTTCTGGCTGAATCTTCTTCCAGAATGGAGACTAGAGATCTTGTGGCTCTGGGTGCACAAGATTGAGAGGTTTCTTCCCGACTCTATTCTCTAGCAATCTTTTCTTCTCGTTGTCTCAGAGTCCTAATCCTTGGTGATCACTTTGCTTTCTTCATAACTTCGATCAAAAGACTTTCTCCTCGTCTTTTTGGCGCACTTTGTTCTGTCCTCTGGGATTGGCTTTCTTCGAAATGAGGACTCGCTTATTTAATGAGAGTTCTTCCTAACACTCTCCTTAATTCATCCGCAGGCGATATAATACTTACTGGAGCTTGAGAACTTGAAGCGGGAGTCTTCTTCAATACACGCTCCCCCTCAGTTCTTGACTTCCTTGAAGAGTCGGCTTGGTCTTTGTCTACAGTGTTCAGACCCATTCGTCGTATCGTGTGTGCATCGATCTTGCTCTTCACAGGAACAACTCTTCTAATTCCTTGGTGCAGACGAATACTAGATTCCTTAAAAATCCTCGTCAGAAGCATACCATAAGGATAACTAGATGATTCCTTCATCCCCTTAATCATATAATGAAAGATTAAGAAGGGTAGATCTATGGGATTTCGATTCAGTAGGTAGAACAAACACTGTTCATCTAGAGTGGTCACCAAATATCTTGAACCAACTCTGGGCAGAATGCAATTAAACAAAATTGCGTGTAGAACCCTAGCCTTCAGAATCAAATCGGATGTCTTCCTCTCCAGTGAATCATTAATGCCATATAGTTGCCTTTTGATATCTTCTTCTTTCATACCGACTTGGGACATCCATCCGGCCTTGGTAGACAGTGTTTCACCAACCGATGGACAATCGGTTACCTTCTTTATCAGCTCCTTTGTCATAATAACCGATATGCTATCTACAGTAGATACGATAGTGTTATCTACTAGACGAGCGTTCTTCCAGAACTCATATACCTCATCCGTGTATACTGGTTCTTGTGCCTGGAAGAAGTTCCTCCAACCAGCTCTTATGATTTCTGGTTCTACATCCATGCCGTCTCTTCTTAGTGACTCGAAATTCACAAGTCTTCCAAAAATCATAGCTACTTCCATTGTGTAAAACAAAAACTGTTTTCTGGAAAGCTTTTTTGAGTGAGATGTTTTGAGAGAATTGGTAAAGCAGAAATGAACCGTCTGGAGAAAATAAAAGAACGCAATCATTTCAGCTTCAGTGTACTTATAGGGTTATGGTCCGGTGAGTTCTAGAATCATTAAGAACCTCGAGATTATCAGATTTTCCCTCCGAAAATCTTCCTTGTGAGAGAAGTTACCAGCTATAACTCACTGTGTCTAACGTCGTTAGTTTTGACGTTACTTTAGTCTGACCGTTCACTTAACATAACCATGTTAAGATTGCGTCTTATCTTCTGAAACCGTTCTTCACTTAGTGGTTTAGTGAAGATATCTGCCTACTGAAGCTCTGTTTCAATGAACTGCAGAAGCACCATCTTCCTCTGAACATAGTCTCTCAGGAAATGATGCCTGACTTCTTTATGCTTCACTCTGGAATGCTGAATCGGATTCTTTGATAGATTGATTGTACTGGTGTTGTCGCAATAGATTGGAATCTCCTCTTCTTGAACTAAATAGTCTTCGAGTTGATATTTGATCCATAACGTCTGTAAACAGCAACTTGCAGCAGACATATATTCTGCTTCAGCGGTTGATAGAGCAATTGAGCTTTGTCTCTTGCTTGACTAGGAGACTAAGTTTCTTCCAAGAAAGTGACATCCTCCACTTGTGCTCTTCCTTTCGATTCTATCTCCGGCATAGTCCGCATCGCAATATTCGATTAACCTGAAATCTTTACCTTTCTCAAACATTAAGCAAAGATCAGTAGTACCTGCGAGATATCTCAAAATTCTTTTAACAGCTATAAAATGAGACTCTCTAGGATCGGCTGAAATCTTGCACACAAGCATACACTTGAACAAAACATCAGTCTACTTGCTGAAGATCTGAGAAAGAACCGATCATCCTCTATATAGGGTTTGATCCACCTTCTTACCAAGTTCATCTTTCGATAAATGGTTTGAAGGATGCATCGGAGTCGCCATAGGCTTTACTTTATTCATATCAAACTTATTCAACAACTCTTTCACATATTTTTGTTGATGAATGAAGATCTTCTTTTCGGTTTGCTTAACTTGCAACCCAAGAAAGAACTTCAACTCACCCATCATGCTCATTTCAAATTCTTTCTTCATTAGACTTTCAAACTTCATGCATAACTCTTTTGAAGTAGCACCAAAAATGATGTCATCAACGTAGATCTGTACTAATATAAAATTATTTTGAAAATTCTTTCTAAAGAGCGTCTTATCAACTTGACCTCTACTGAAACCATTTTCTATTAAAAAGGAACTCAGACGATCATACTAAGCTCTAGAAGCTTGCTTCAGGCCGTATAAGGCTTTATGAAGTTTATAGACATAGTCTGAGTTTTTAGCATCTTCGAAGCCAGGTGGTTGCTTCACATACACCTCTTTATCTATAAAGCTATTCAGAAATGCACTCTTTACATCCATCTGAAACAACTTTATATCATGGCAGATCGCATATGCCAGCAAAATCCTTATAGCTTCAAGTCTCGCTACTGGAGCATATGTTTCATTATAATCTATTCCTTCTTGCTTATTATAGCCTTGTGCTACTAATCTAGCCTTATTTCGACTCACTCTTCCTGATTCGTCTAACTTATTCTTGAAAACCCATCTGGTTCCTATAATGGATTTCTTAGAAGGTTTCGGAACTAAGGACCAGACGTTATTCCTAGTAAATTGATTAAGCTCCTCTTGCATGGCTAATACCCAAGCTTCATCTTGAAGAGCTTCCTCAACCTTCTTAGGCTCTACTTCAGAGATAAAAGCTACATTAGCTTCTCTTCTGAATCTGGACCTTATCCTAACTCCTTCTGAGGTCTCTCCGATAATTAACTCTTCTGGATGAGAACTTTTATACTTCCAATCTCTTCTTAGTTCAATAGTTTCTGGAATATCCTCAATTTTGTTCTCATGAGTATCTGATGAAGGAGTTTCTGTGGTATCACCTAAGTTCTTTGAAGTACCTTCATTTTCCATGTCATCTTCCTTATGGGGTTGGGAACTATCATCAAACTTGACATGGATGGTCTCTTCAACAGTCTTTGAAGTAAGGTTGTAAACTCGAAATGCCTTAGACGATGATGAGTAGCCTAGAAAGATTCCTGGATAGGTCTTCGAATCGAATTTATCCAACAGTTCTTTTGTATTCAAAATGGAACATTTGCACCCAAATGGATGAAAGTAAAATATGCTTGGTCTTCTTCCATTCCATAACTCATAAGGAGTCTTCTTCAACATGGGTCGCAACAGAATTCTATTCTGAATATAGTATGTTGTATTCACTTACTGCCTGTGAAGTACTTAGGAAGATTCATCTCACATAGCATGGTCCTTGCCATCTCTTGAATCGTCCTATTCTTCCTTTTAACAACTCCATTTTGTTGTGGAGTTCTAGGGGCCGAGAAGTTGTGGAAAATTCCATTCTCCTCACAAAATATTCTAAACTTCTCATTTTCAAACTCTCCACCATGGTCACTCCTGATACTGGCTATAGACATTCCTTTTTCATTCTATAACTTTCTGGATAAGGTTCTAAAGCACTTAAAATACTCATTTTTGTGTGATAAAAATAATATCCAACAAAATCGAGTAAAGTCAGCAACAATAACAAGTCCATATTTCTTTCTGCCAAGACTTATTGTCCTTGTTGGACCAAATAAATCCATATGTAATAATTCTAAAGGTCTTGATGAAGTTACAAAACTTTTAGAAGAAAAAGAGGTTTTAGCTTGTTTTCCTTTCAAATAATTTTCATAGAAAAATTCTTTGTCAAAACTTATTTTTGGCAAACCTCTTACCAAATCATGTTTTACCAATTTTGAAATATGTTTTAAAGAGACATGACCTAGCTTTTTATGCCAGATTAGTCTTTCTTCTTTAGAGGATAGAAAACATGAAATATTTTTACTTTCAAAATCTTCTAAATTGATTTTGTAAAGATTGTTTCTTCTCTTGGCGAGAAAAGTATAGATCCATCTTTGTTTCGACTCGCATGATTTTGATTGAATGTAAGCAGTAAAACCGAATCACACAATTGGTCGACGCTAATCAAGTTATGCTTGGACCATCAACAAGTAGTACATTATTTATGCATGCAAAGGAATTTTACCTATTTTCCGATTCCAATAATTTTGCCTGTTGGTTGTCTCCAAAAGTTCTTGATCCTCCTTCTTATCTTGAAGGTCTAGGAACATAGACCTTCTTCCGTCATATGTCGCGAGCATCCACCGCCTAAATACCAATGGTGCTTCTTTGTATCTTCCAAGGAAGGATATCTGTAGGAGAAACTATTTTATTTTTTGGTACCCAAATTTTCTTGGGTCCTTTATGGTTAGTAGTATGCATATGATGTGATCTTTAATGCATATAACTAGGACGTTGATGAAATATCTTATAATTTCCTTTTTGAAAGACAGATTTATTACGAAACTGAGTCTTGTTTCCTGTAAACCCTAATCCAGTCTTATCACTCGGATGTCTACATTTTCTAAGCATTTCATTCATCTTCTTTGTACTTTCTGTGAAAGTAGCTAAATCAGCTGATAGATTCTTAATCCTTAGTTTAAGCTGATTGATCTCTTCTGATCTGTCTACAACTTTCTTTTTATCTTCTAATTGTTTGTTTAGACAAATATTTTCTGTAACATCCCACCCCCTCCTCGAAGGGTAAAATAGTAAAGTTGGCATAGGATGAGATTGATAAGGAATAATTAAAACTGTTCATGCATAATAGGATTGATACACAGTATCAATCGTGTACATGGAATTACGGTAGATGCATTCATGACATTCCCGGTAATTGGGCCTAACGGTATTTTATTGTGATTAACGTGGTTATGGGATTTGAAAATTATTACGAGTCTTGTTGTTAAGCGTTTTTGATTTTAAGGGATTTTAGGAATTTTCTGGAATTTTCGGAGAAAGTTCCGGACCGCAAAATCGCGAATCGGCCTAAACTTGTTTTGGGGTAGAAAAGGTGATTTTCGTGATTGAAAAATTATTTGGAGTGCATGTTACTGTTTTATAATTTTAGGAATTTCATTAATTCTCGAGAAAAATAATTGGAAATTCTCGGATGGATAAATCGCCAATTGGCGAACGATTCGATTCTCGATTAAAATTGCTACCCAATGACACTGTATTATTGGGTATATTATTTTGGGATTGGAATTAGGGTCATTGGAATTGATTGGATTAATTTTGGACTAGGTTTAAATTGATTAAAATATAAATATGTTGACTTTTCTTTTACATTGTTGGACTAATGGCATAAAGCCACCTAGCCTCTCATTAATACATTCTTATCATCACTCTCACCCACGGTTATGGTATAGGAAAGAAGGGAAACAAGCTTTAAATGCTTGAATTGTTGTTTCCACCGAAAATATTTATCTCTTCCTCCACCATCGATTTTTTTTTGCTTCTTCTTTTTTTCATCTTCCTCCAACACTAAGAGTTCTCTTTGTCACTAAGCTATAGTCTTCCCATGATGATGAAATATATATGTATGGTGGTAGAAGAAGTGATTAGTGAAGGTAGGAAGTAAAGAAGTGAAAGGAATTCAAGGTTGGAAAAGCTAAGAGGTAAGTTTTGTTGTTAAGCTTTCTTTATGATTTGATTTAGGAATTTAATGCCATGGTAGTTAGAAGCATCTAATGGGAATTGTGGTGTTATTATTAAGCTTATTGATGCTTTACCTTGATGAGAATTATAGTGTAAATTGATGGGTATAAATGTATGGTGTGTTAGGTTAATGAATGGTTATGGTTGTAACTTGGTTTAGCTTTGAATTTGGTTGGTAGATGATGACTAATCTTGCAAATTAAGTGAGAGTTAAGTGCTGCCAATTTTGTGTATTAGCCCTAGTACATGTATGAATGGTATAAGAATTGATTTGTGTTTCTTTGGATGTTTAATGATGTGAAAAGGCATTGGAAGTGGTTGAACTAAGGTTAACCTTAAATCTGGAAAGTTGGAATTATAATTGATGTTACTGTTTTATTCATAACTTATTGTGTAGAAATGCAAATGAGGTAAGGTTAGTGGCCACTGAAACTTTGGGATGTTGGCTTCAATTTAGTGTGAAATAGGTGTTGTTGAATTTCAATGATAGAAGGGTGAAATTTTGCATGGAAAGTTACTGTTCCATTGCCTGTGAACAGTAACCGCAACCATGACATCTGAGTTTTGTTGATTTTATGAATTAATTGAGATGGAATTAGGAGAATGGTCTTCATGGAAGTTGTAGTATATTTGATTATCTTTCCATTGCTACTGATCTTGCTATTTTGGAATTGTGTGTTGGGAGATATGAATTGATTACTAATGGCTGGTTTTGAGCATTTTGGATAAAACCTAGTTTAAGTGTGATTTTGTGAGTGTACTGATTGGAGGCAATTTTAACATTTTATGTGGACTGAATTGGTGTGAGTGAGCTTCTGAAAAGTTGTAGAGGAAAAGATTACCTTGAAAATGACATATGGTTTGTAATTTTTAGAAGTCAGAATTGGGAGTTATGATTTTTCAAAAACTGACCCTACATTAGGTTATGAATGGCTGATCATAACAGACACTTCCATAACAGTTTTGAAATTGTTAGAGATTGAATTGGATGTTGAGTGCTTCATGAAAATTGAAGTTTGAGATGTTATCTTTCAGGGATATAAAGTTCTGAATTTACTGACTTGTATATAGGAGTTATGCTTGTTGTAAGGTTACTGCCCATATTGAAGGATTTCAGGGACAGTGACATTGAATGAATTAATGGACTGGTTTAGAAATAGAATTTGATTTTGGATTGTTCATGAAAGTTGTAGAGGACATTGTGAACTTATTGACCATATTTTTGTGGTAATTTATTACTAAGGAATCAGTGAGTTATGAAATTGCAAATGTACTGCCCTGTGTTGAGGGAAATTGTGAAGGCAGAAGGTTTGATGGCTTATTTGACACCCTTAGGGTTGGAATTGATTTTATGGTCTTCTTGAGAGTTGTAGAGCTTTTCATAAGCTTTCCAATGAGGTATAGTGGGTATTTTTCTGATTTGTGTGCTAAAAGTTAGAGTAGTTGGAAATTAGGAATTGAAATTTGGAAAAAAAAAAAAAAAGGCAAGGGGAACTCGCCGCATGAGGCGACTTCTCGCCTCGCGAGGGCGAGATAATTAGTCTCGTCATGAGGCTTACGGATCGCCTCATGACGAAGAAGGTGAAATCGCCTGAGGGCGGCGTCTCGCCCATGAGGCAGGTTTCGTATATATATATATATATTTATTTTATTTTTGATTATTTTTTATATTAAATGGTACAATGGTTCTTTTGTCAATTTCTTTCCGTCGACGTCCGATTGACCTGATTCCAGAGGCATCGGATTCATTGAATATTTAATTTCATTTTCTGAGAAAGCGGGAATTTTTAGGCGGAATTTGACGTAGCCTATCGAATGAACTTGTAAACACTGTTTTATTTAATTGAGGACCTATAGAGGTCCGAATTATGCACCGTCGGCCTTATGGATTTCTAATTTTCATAGAATTTTATTATGGGAAAATATTGAATTAGGACCGAATTCATGAACATGCATATTTCATCAACATGAGCACAAATTTCATATTTAGTGACTCGTATTTTTTTTGATTCATATAGAGGCCCAATTGGAGCGTCGATTGACCGACGTCACAGAGGCTTTCCGGCATTAGCTCGGAAGTAATAGGTGAGTAACCTAGTTGGTTCCTCAACCTTTATGTGTTTAAGATTTTGCTATTATGCCATGTGGAGATAATGGAGGGTTTATGTGTATTTGACTTTGATTGATTTGGACCATAGGTGTCGAAATACGGGGAATGAGATAACGAAGTGCTATTTGGGTGTAACTGTTTGTGAATGGGAGATCTCGGACCAAAGGTTCGAGGAATGGGAAATTGATATTGAAGTGTTACTTATCCGTTTGATACATTGAATGTGACTTTTAAATGCGATATGGTATGATAAATTGGAAGAATATATGATTGAAATACGGACGAAGGTCGAAGAAATAGGAAATGGCATTGAATGTAAGTGATAGCAATAATCGTAAATGGAAATTGGAACATATGCATTCATACATAAGGACATGATCGATAAAAGCGGTTGTGGCGGAGCGACCACCGGATCGGGACATATCACGCCTAACGTATGGAGAGCTTTACTCAACGCACGGGACCTCGGGTCCAGCGATTATTGAGCCTCGGGCTCAATGTATCGTGGCTTCAAGCCCAATGTTTGAAGCCAGCGCTCAACGCAATGTGCCCGTTCATTGGGGCGGTTTACGGCGCGCAGTCCACAATAACATAATGAAAATGGAAAGAGTCACACATGCATTGCATTTGCACAAATGATCGCTACGTGACATATCCGCTTTCATAATGGTATGAATTATCGTGAATGGTTTTCATTCTTGGACATTGTTATTGGCCATTTATTGGTAATTGATGATTTACGGGTATCTTTATGACGCCACGGGCGTAATGCGTGAGTTAGTGAACCATCGATGATGGTTTCTCTTGAGTTCGCAAAACTCACCCAAAATTTGCATCTATTTTCAGGTCTGAAGAATACTCCGGTTGACACGGAGTATGTCTCCGAGACGCAGTAAAGGTTAGAGGTCGGGATCGATTAGTATCCGCATTAATGTTTTAGTAAATTGTATTCGCAATCCTTTGTATAACAAGGCATTGTATATTTTATCGCATTGGTCGATTATAATTATTCTTGGATAATTGTAATAATCAAACTGGTTTTATTGAACACGGATTTTCATTACTTACTGTGTTTGCCGTGTGAGCGTGGAGTTAAGGGCTCCAAAGAAAAAAAATGTATCTTGAATTTTAAATCGATCGATGTAGTACGCCACTCTCGTGGGACACGGACTCGATATCACCAACGATATCGGGTTGGGTCTTCTGGTGTGGGTGTTACATTTAGGTGGTATCGAGCCCAAGAATACGTAATGTATCCGGGCACGATTTGGAACATAGGTTTCATGCATTTGAGTCGCGTCGTTGCAGGACCGTGGTAAGCGATCCTAGTCGAGTCACTCGAGGATAAATCCTAAGGGTGCATAAGTGTCAGTGATTAAGTGAGAGAAGAGTGATCTTGGATTAGAGTGAAAATCCTAAAGGGATAATTAATTAGGAAAGGATAAAGGAAAATGGATAAGAAGATTGAAATTGTCTTTGGGTTAGAAACCCTTATAAGTGATAGCCGAATGGTGTGTTGGCTTAGGCGATTAAAATTTCGAATTAAATTGACAATGTTATGGTGACAGAAAAATGCAGATGTTGAGAACTTGGAGAGGTCCATTAGAGATATGGGAAGCATATTGGTTATAGTAGATCTAAGTGAGATTAAAAGCCCGGAATGGTTAGGTAATTACGATTCGATTGTATATGTTATGAAAGGGGAAATATTGGAATTGAGTAAAATGTAGATGGTCCAATCGGGCATATCTTGATTCACGGTATTCGAATTGGAGATTAGTAAATATTATAGGCAGATGATAATAGCGAAACGGAAAGAAGCTCAATAGAGTAATCAGTAACGATTTATTGAGAGCTGAAAGAATCGAAAAAGTAAGATGTTGAAGGCCTATTAGAGTGAGGTAAAAGTGTACGGATAGACTGAAATGAATTAGGAAATGGTTATGATCTAGACCGCATCAGTTTGAGACCTGAAATTGTTAGGTGATTATGGTGCTTGAGGTTGGAAATTAGTATGATAAAATCATAAAGGAAAAAGACAGATGATAAATTCTCTCGATGATGTATCGGAAATTCTAAATTAGGTGTACATGGACACAAAATGGTAAATGGATAGGCCTATAGATAGGGATAAAATGGAGTGGTATCAACGATTTTGTCGGGTATTGGGGATTTGTGAACACCCGATCATAGGATGTTTGAGGAAAATAGAAGATAAGTAGCGGAAAAAAAAAAAAACAGGATCATAAGGTGATAAAGCCAAGTTGATATGACCTTACAAGGTCAAGTCAAGACGTAACGGATATGTGAATGAGTCATACAGTTAAATGATATGGTGAGAATGAATCAACCACAATAGTGGTGTATGAAAAGAGTTATTGTATTTAAATCGATTTCTTGTTAGGGATATCTATTGGACGATAATGTTGATTGTGACTAATGAAAATGAAATGTATATTCTGGATCTATGGAAATCATAGAGGAAGCAGGCGGTAAATGTTTAGAGTGATTATAAGTGTGAAGTTCTTAAAAGGTTAAAGTAGGACAAAGGTGGACTGAGTGTGCACTGTATGAGAGGCGAAAAGTGATTATGGTATAGATTACGAATAAGTGTGAAAAAAAAAAGTATTTAAGTGGTAGCACAAGGAACCTTCGCGAAAGGAATGTTACGATACATTAAATGATGACATAAGAGTGTCTTGATTGAGATTATGCACGATAGTAAAGAAGGATTGAAAAAGCAATTAAGGATAATAATTGGTTGATGAGACTTTCGTGAACCGTATAAAGATGGTATCAAGACGAGCGGTCAAATGGATAGAAGTAGGACAAGTGAAATTGGGACATAGCTCATATTGTTGAGGTTATCTGCACGTATGTACGTGAAATGTAAAGTATCCAATATGAGTGAGATTTTAATTGAGGTGATTCTATTGCAATGTGAAGTGAATCGATCTCCGTTATGATGTAAAAGCTGTTGAGGAATTTAGATTTGAAGCGAAGAATAAAAGAGTCCCGAATTTTGGAGGTTTAAATATGGATGACAAGGTATTAACATATGTTGATAGGAATGATATGAAAACAAATGAGAAGAGAAAATGAAAAAGAGTAACTGAATAGAGACAAGAGGGTCAAAAAGGGAAACTGACAATGAGGTGAAGTAGTGACACCTTCATAAAGAAATTGCAGATACACTAAGTGTGGACTCAATGAAAAGGGTAAAAGATGTACGGTAAAGTCAATAAGACCCTAATAGGGAATTATGCGAGGTAAACAATGGTAGTAACTGTGATTAGACAGCATGTGTTTAGAAGTGTTGAACAGTGAAAAGTGAAAAGAACGATAAGATTAATTGAGGAATCTGATACTGATGATATACATACACTGGGAAAAGTGGGCAGTGAGTATTGAACTGCGACAATATGTTGAACAAGTATGAAATAAATTGAACTGACTGTGATAAATGGTATTAGTGCCATTCTCATTATTGAAAGCCTTGAAGGCGTAAACTCCATAAGCATACAATCGTGTTAATTTGAGGAAAGAGGCGGTATAAATCGACAATGCTTTAATGAGCGGATCAATTCTGAGATATTGGGGTTTCAATGAATGTCAAGCATATCAGGGGAAATTGTGAAGTGTTTCTGGAAAATTGAAGTTGTAAAAAAAAAAATAGTGTTAAGAAAGGTTAAGAGTGCAGAAAGTAAATGGGGAGAAATCTTATGAAGAGTTTGAATATACAAATGGAATTGGAAAACTCTAGTGAACAAAAGTCGAAGGAGAAGTAAGTGTACCCGATAAAAAGGTATTAGAACAAGAATGTGAACTGTCAAAGTTAGACATTCTAGTCAGCATATTTGAAAAGTGAAATTGAGTAATTGTAGGTATAGAATGAAGTGATTCTTGACTCAAGTGTTTATAGGTTGAATGTCTAATAAGAAAAAGGTTTGATTATGTTCTTGTTATAGAGTTTTGATTCTTTGGAGAATATATCTTGTTACCTTTGCATAGTGCCTACCGAGAGTTAAAGACCATAATGGAATTGTGAGAAAAGGAAAGTGACTTAGGAAGACCGCATGGTTAGTGAAGTGGAAATTGGATCGGACAAATGAGATAGAGTAAACTGTATATCCGGATGAAGTGTGTGAACACTATAGAATAGTGAGGTGTCTTACGAGAATCGAATTTGAACATAAAGTGAATGACATATGATAAATGACTACATAAGGTACATTGTTACTGATTATAGTGAAGTGGAATTAAATGTTCTTGTATTGAGTACCAAAGGAATGTCAATCGTCCCGACGTGATAACGAGAGGTATCACGAGACATGGAGATGTACTTAAGGAATACGATTGGACTTTATGGCACTTGGGGAAAAAGGTATTAGAGGGATAAAATGTGATCGTGAATAGATTTAAAATCTTGAATCGAGTCACTATCGGAACCAAAGGTAGTGCCTATTCTAGAAATGGCAAGTGAGATAGCTAAGAACATGAGATCGCCAACTAATAGTGCGGTCAAATCTATTTCTTTGCATTGAGTTAGCCCGATCAATAAGCGAACCACGATCGAGAGTGGTTATAGTGATCACTCGATCAGTGAATTATTAAGTGGAAAAGTGTATAGGATATATAGACTCATATGATTATGGTCATAGTGAACCGTTGACTGGGAATTTCGAGGACGAAATTCTTATAAGGAGGGGAGAATTGTAACATCCCAACCCCTCCTCGAAGGGTAAAATAGTAAAGTTGGCATAGGATGAGATTGATAAGGAATAATTAAAACTGTTCATGCATAATAGGATTGATACACAGTATCAATCGTGTACATGGAATTACGGTAGATGCATTCATGACATTCCCGGTAATTGGGCCTAACGGTATTTTATTGTGATTAACGTGGTTATGGGATTTGAAAAATTATTCGAGTCTGTTGTTAGCGTTTTTATTTAAAGGATTTTAGGAATTTTCTGGAATTTTCCGGAGAAAGTTCGGACCGCAAAATCGCGATGGCAGCCTAAACTTGTTTTGGGGTAGAAAAGATGATTTTCGTGATTGAAAAATTATTTGGAGTGCATTGTTACCTGTTTTATAATTTTAGGAATTTCATTAATTCTCGAGAAAAATAATTGAAATTCTCGGATAGGATAAATCGCCATGATTAGCGAACAAATTCGATTCTCGATAGCGAAAATTGCTACCCAATGACACTGTATTATTGGGTATATTATTTTGGGATTGGAATTAGGGTCATTGGAATTGATTGGATTAATTTTGGACTAGGTTTAAATTGATTAAAATATAAATATGTTGACTTTTCTTTTACATTGTTGGACTAATGGCATAAAGCCACCTAGCCTCTCATTAATACATTCTTATCATCACTCTCACCCACGGTTATGGTATAGGAAAGAAGGAAACAAGCTTTAAATGCTTGAATTGTTGTTTCCACGAAAATATTTATCTCTTCCTCCACCATCGATTTTTTTGCTTCTTCTTTTTCATCTTCCTCCAACACTCAAGAGTTCTCTTTGTCACTAAGCTATAGTCTTCCCATGATGATGAAATATATATGTATGGTGGTAGAAGAAGTGATTAGTGAAGGTAGGAAGTAAAGAAGTGAAAGGAATTCAAGGTTGGAAAAGCTAAGAGGTAAGTTTTGTTGTTAAGCTTTCTTTATGATTTGATTTAGGAATTTAATGCCATGGTAGTTAGAAGCATCTAATGGGAATTGTGGTGTTATTATTAAGCTTATTGATGCTTTACCTTGATGAGAATTATAGTGTAAATTGATGGGTATAAATGTATGGTGTGTTAGGTTAATGAATGGTTATGGTTGTAACTTGGTTTAGCTTTGAATTTGGTTGGTAGATGATGACTAATCTTGCAAATTAAGTGAGAGTTAAGTGCTGCCAATTTTGTGTATTAGCCCTAGTACATGTATGAATGGTATAAGAATTGATTTGTGTTTCTTTGGATGTTTAATGATGTGAAAAAGGCATTGGAAGTGGTTGAACTAAGGTTAACCTTAAATCTGGAAAGTTGGAATTATAATTGATGTTACTGTTTTATTCATAACTTATTGTGTAGAAATGCAAATGAGGTAAGGTTAGTGGCCACTGAAACTTTGGGATGTTGGCTTCAATTTAGTGTGAAATAGGTGTTGTTGAATTTCAATGATAGAAGGGTGAAATTTTGCATGGAAAGTTACTGTTCCATTGCCTGTGAACAGTAACCGCAACCATGACATCTGAGTTTTGTTGATTTTTATGAATTAATTGAGATGGAATTAGGGAGAATGGTCTTCATGGAAGTTGTAGTATATTTGATTATCTTTCCATTGCTACTGATCTTGCTATTTTTGGAATTGTGTGTTGGGAGATATGAATTGATTACTAATGGCTGGTTTTGAGCATTTTGGATAAAACCTAGTTTAAGTGTGATTTTGTGAGTGTACTGATTGGAGGCAATTTTAACATTTTAAGTGGACTGAATTGGTGTGAGTGAGCTTCTGAAAAGTTGTAGAGGAAAAGATTACCTTGAAAATGACATATGGTTTGTAATTTTTAGAAGTCAGAATTGGGAGTTATGATTTTCAAAAACTGACCCTACATTAGGTTATGAATGGCTGATCATAACAGACACTTCCATAACAGTTTTGAAATTGTTAGAGATTGAATTGGATGTTGAGTGCTTCATGAAAATTGAAGTTTGAGATGTTATCTTTCAGGGATATAAAGTTCTGAATTTACTGACTTGTATATAGGGAGTTATGCTTGTTGTAAGGTTACTGCCCATATTGAAGGATTTCAGGGACAGTGACATTGAATGAATTAATGGACTGGTTTAGAAATAGAATTTGATTTTGGATTGTTCATGAAAGTTGTAGAGGACATTGTGAAATTATTGACCATATTTTTGTGGTAATTTATTACTAAGGAATCAGTGAGTTATGAAATTGCAAATGTACTGCCCTGTGTTGAGGGAAATTGTGAAGGCAGAAGGTTTGATGGCTTATTTGACACCCTTAGGGTTGGAATTGATTTTTATGGTCTTCTTGAGAGTTGTAGAGCTTTTCATAAGCTTTCCAATGAGGTATAGTGGGTATTTTTCTGATTTGTGTGCTAAAAGTTAGAGTAGTTGGAAATTAGAAATTGAAATTTGGAAAAAAAAAAAAAAGGCAGCGGGGAACTCGCCGCCTCATGAGGCGACTTCTCGCCTCGATGGCGAGATAATTGGTCTCGTCGCGAGGGCGACGGATCGCCTCATGACGAAGAAGGTGAAATCGCCTCATGGCGGCGTCTCGCCCCATGAGGCAGAGTTTCATATATATATATATTATTTATTTTATTTTTGATTATTTTTTTATATTAAATGGTACAATGGTTCTTTTGTCAATTTCTTTCCGTCGGCGTCCGATTGACCTGATTCAGAGGCATCGGATTCATTGAATATTTAATTTCATTTTCTGAGAAAGCGGGAATTTTTAGGCGGAATTTGGCGTAGCCCTATCGGAACTTGTAAACCTTGTTTTATTTAATTGAGGACCTATAGAGGTCCAATTGCTTACCGTCGGCGCCTATGGATTTCTAATTTTCATAGAATTTTATTATGGGAAAATATTGAATTAGAACCGAATTCATGAACATGCATATTTCATCAACATGAGCACAAATTTCATATTTAGTGACTCGTATTTTTACGATTCATATAGAGGCCCAATTGGGCGTCGATTGACCGGCGTCACAGAGGCTTTCGGCATTAGCTCGGAGTAATAGGTGAGTAACCTAGTTGGTTCCTCAACCTTTATGTGTTTAAGATTTTGCTATTATGCCATGTGGAGATAATGGAGGGTTTATGTGTATTTGACTTTGATTGATTTGGACCATAGGTGTATGCGAAATATGAGGAATGAGATAACGAAATGCTATTTGGGTGTAATGCTTGTTTGTGAATGGGAGATCTCGGACCAAAGGTTCGAGGAATGGGGAAATTGATCTTGAAGTGTTACTTATCCGTTTGATACATTGAATGTGACTTTTAAATGCGATATGGTATGATAAATTGGAAGAATATATGATTGAAATACGGACGAAGGTCGAAGAAATAGGAAATGGCATTGAATGTAAGTGATAGCAATAGCGTAAATGGAAATTGGAACATATGCATTCATACATAAGGACATGATCGGATAAAAGCGGTTGTGGCCGGAGCGCCACCGGATCGGGGCATATCACGCCTAACGATGTGAGAGCTTTCACTCAGCGCACAGACCTCGGGTCCAACGTATTGAGCCTCGGGCTCGATGTATCGAGGCTTCAAGCCCGATGTTTGAGCCACGGCTCAGCGCAATGTGCCGTTCTTGGGGCGGTTTACGGCGCGGCCACAATAACATAATGAAAATGGAAAGAGTCACACATGCATTGCATTTGCACAAATGAGCGCTACGTGACATATCCGCTTTCATAATGGTATGAATTATCGTGAATGGTTTTCTATTCTTGGACATTGTTATTGGCCATTTATTGGTAATTGATGATTTACGGGATCGCATCTTTATGCGCCATGGGCGTAATGCATGAGTGAACCATCGATGATGGTTTCTCCGAGTTCATAAAACTCACCCAAAATTTGCATCTATTTTTCAGGTCTGAAGAATACTCCGGTTGACACGGAGTATGTCTCTGTAGACGCAGTAAAGGTTAGAGGTCGGGATCGGTTAGGTGCGCATTAATGTTTTAGTAAATTGTCTTCCGCAATCTTTGTATAACAAGGCATTGTATATTTATCGCATTGGTGATTATAATTATTATTGGATAATTGTAATAAGCAAACTGGTTTTTATTGAACACGGATTTTCATTACTTACTGTGTTTGCCGTGTGAGCGTGGAGTTAAGGGCTCAAAGAGAAAAAAATGTATCTTGAATTTTAAATCGACTGATGTAGTACGCCACTCTCGTGGGACACGGACTCGGATATCACCAACGATATCGGGTTCGGGTCTTACGGGTGTGGGGTGTTACATTTTCTCTCTCTATTTCCTCAGTATGTCTAATATTTTCTGCATACTTTTTCTTTAACAGCTTGTACTGTTTCAGAATAGCATGAGAATCTTCTAACAATTCTGAGTAAGCATCATGCAAATTATCGTAGTCAGATTTTACCTCCTCATCACTATTTTCCTCGGCCATCAGGCAGATGTTTACATGTTCTGATGACTCAGAACCTGTGTCTGATTCTAATGAATCTAGGTCCTCCCATGTTGTCATCATGCTTTTCTTGCCTTCTCTACTCTTCTTTGGTTTCTTCTTGAGAGTAGGACATTCGGACTTGTAGTGTCCAGGCTGATTGCACTCATAGCAGATGATAGAAGACTTTTCTGGTTTAGCTTCATCTTTCCCATTCTTTCTGAATGTTTGGTTCCCTCTGGACTTCTTCTTCCACATGCATCTTATCTTTCTAGAGATGAAAGATAATTCGTCATCTTCATCACTTGACTCTGATTCTGATTGGCTGGAGTTGTCATCCTTTGATTCTTCAATTTTCAACGCTTTAGATGACTTTCTCCTTTTCTGAGTCTTATGATTCTTCTGTCTGGCCTTCAGTGCTATCGACTTGTTCCGCTTGGGCTTGTCTTCAACATTGAGTTCAACTTCATGAATCTTCAAGGATCCCAGCAACTCATCCAGCTTTAACAAGCTCAAGTCTTTGGCTTCTTACACCGCAATAACTTTAGGTCTCCATCTTTTAGGAAGACTTCTTAGAATCTTTCGAACATGATCTTGATTGTTGTACGTCCTTCCAAGAGCTTTCAATCCATTAAAAATTATTTGAAATCTTCCAAACATTTGATCAATAGATTCTTCATCTTCCATCCTGAAAAGTTCATATTGGTGCACAAGAATACTTATCTTGGATTCTTTAACTTGGCTTGTGCCTTCGTGAGCAATGGATAATGTGTCCCACATCTCTTTTGCAGTGTCGCATCCGTGGACTTTGTCGTACTCGCTCCTGCTTAGGGCACACGTCAAGAAGAATTTTGCCTTTGAATTTAGTTGTATTCTTGCTTTCTGATCAGCCGTCCATCTATTCCGTGGAATAGAATTGCCTTCTTCATCTACGGGTGTATAGGGTCCGTTCTCTATTACGTCCCAAAGGTCAACATGAGTAGATTCGATGAATAGCCGCATCCTATCTTTCCAGTAGTGATAGTCTTCTCCATTGAATGCTGGAGGTCTAGTGACTGAGGATCCTTCAGCGATGTATACATGTGATTCCGCCATTATCTTTAATCCACGCCTCGCCAAAGTGATTCTTGGATACCTTGCTCTGATACCAATTGAAGTGAATCACACGTTAATACAACACTTAGAAAATGATATTAGAATGCACGAGAAGGGGGGGTTGAATTGTGTATTCCCCTTTTTATAATTCTTTTCAGAACTGTTTGTCAGAAATAAAATTCTTTACAGAATTTTTATCGATTCTAATTAATCAAAACTTTTGAATACTATATATACAAACTAAGTAATGATAAAGCTTGAATCTGAAATAGAGATAGAGAGTAAGAATGGTAGACACGGAGATTTATCCTGGTTCACCCCAAACCGTGGGCTACGTCCAGTCCTCAGAGTTTTCTTCTGAGATTTCACTATCTCTTCAATCGTTACAAGTATTCTTTTGTGAGCCTCTTCAGGTCTCTACAACCAGTATTCTTTCAGAAAAATATTTGAACACCTGTTACAGTAAAATAGCACTCAGCTAAATCACTTTTTTCATGTTGTAATTTTTCTCACTATTTTGTATGTGCGTGTAAGTATGTAGATCAGTAACTTTGCAATTTTCGACTTCGACTTGTATTTATAGCCTTCGTCTTCAACTGCTTCTTGATTCTTGAATCTTGAATCTTGAAAGAGACGGTTAATCAGTTGAGTTCTATAACTAACTTGAACTGACTCTTACGTCTACTTCTTTCATGCGTTTTTTGTCATTTTCGAGTCTGCGTCTGCGTCTGCTTTGCGTCTGCGTCTGCGTCTACTTTGTGTCCGCGTCTACGTCTTTTCTTCGTCTTACATTGTCTGTGTCGACTTCGTCTGTGTTGGCTTCAACTATTTCAACTTCGTCTTTGTTTGAATTCAACTTCGTCTGTGTCTGAATTCAACTATTTCAACTTTGTCTGTGTGCGTCTGAATTCATCTGTGTGTGTCTGAATTCATCTGTGTGCGTCTGAATTCATCTGTGTGTGTCTGTGTCCGACTTCGTCTGTTTTGTTTTTCTTTTTATTTGATCTCTTTTTGTTATACATCAAAATCATATTTAAGTAAAGTCATATTGACTTAACATTTTTGTGTCTCTACACCTAAGCCCATTAACTCCCCATTAATACCAACTAACTACCCATCTTTCTAACATTAGTTGTAACTAATTTAACTCTTCATTCAAGCCTACTACACTAAAGACCCAATTCCATAATAATAAATGATTAAACACATAATCAAACATGAATAAATCATTAAACAAATACTAATTAAAATTTAAAGCAAAACAGGGTCCAACAACTCTCCTCCCCTAAAAGAATTTTGTCCTCGAAATTCTTACCTGAACCATCGAAGAGATGTGGATACTTCTCCTTCATCGCATCCAAAGGCTCCCATGTTGCCTCCTCTGTCGAATGGTTTCTCCATAAGACTTTGACTAGCTTCACTGTCTTATTTCTCAAAACCTTTTCCTTCGAATCCAAAATCTCCACTGGTTGCTCTTCATAAGTCAAATCTTCCCTTAATTGGACTTCTGAAGGTTGCACTATATGGAAAGGATCTGACTGGTACTTGCTCAGCATCGACACATGGAAAACATTATGGATCTTAGACAATTCCGATGGAAAAGCTAATCTGTATGCCAAAGGCCTAATCCTCTCAAGGATCTCATAAGGGCTTATATACCTCGGACTTAGCTTGCCCTTCTTACCAAATCTCAAAGCCCCTTTCCATGGAGAGGGTTTAAGAAACACTCTGTCTCCAACTTCAAAGTCCATTTCTTTCCTATGCGCATCTGAGTAGCTCTTCATTCTATCTTGAGCTGCCTTAAGTCTCTGTTTCACCAGTTTAATCTTGTCAACAGTAACCTGTACCAACTCAGGTCTTACAAGTCTCCTTTCACCTTCCTCATCCCAACAAATAGGAGTTCTGTACTTGCTACCATAAATAGCTTCGTATGGTGCCATCTGAATTCCTGAGTGATAGGAATTATTATAAGCAAATTCAATTAAAGGCAAATGATCATCCCATGAGCCTTTAAAGTCCATAACACAAGCTCTCAACATTGCCTCCAAAGTTCGAATCGTTCTCTCCGATTGTCCATCAGTCTGCGGATGGAAAACTGTGCTAAAATGCAACTTAGTTCCCAAAGCCTCTTGCAAGCTTTCCCAAAATCTCGAGGTGAACCTCGGATCTCTATATGAAACTATAGAACTCGGAATCCCATGCAATCTAATTATCTCATCCACATATTTCTTAGCCAAAACATTCAAAGAATCCGTCTGTCTAATTGGCAAGAAATGAGCAGACTTGGTTAACCTATCCACAATTACCCATATTGCATCATGCTTCCTACTGGTTCTTGGCAATCCCATCAAGAAATCCATCGTAATCTTATCCCATTTCCATTCTGGAATCGACAAAGGTTTAAGCTTGCCTGAAGGTGCCTGGTGCTCAGCCTTGACTTGCTGGCACACTAAGCATCTTTTAGCATATTCTGCAACTTCTTTCTTCATCCCTTTCCACCAGAAATGCTCCTTCAAATCTCTGTACATTCTCGTACTTCCTGGGTGCATTGCATAAGGCGCATTATGTGTCTCATCTAAAATTTCATCCTTTAACTCTTGCACGTCCGGAATACATAATCTTCTTCCTACTACCATCAATCCATCTTCCTTTACCTCTACTTGAGAAGGTTTACCATTCTTTATCTCTTCTCTGAGCTTACTCAAGTACTCATCCTGTTTCTGCAATTCCTTAATCTTATCATTCAATAATGGCCTTACTCTAAAGTTAGCCAATATACAATCTGCTTCAGCTTGTGTTAATGTCACTCTAAGTTTGGTTAATTCCTTCAGCAAAGGTAAATACACTGTCTCCACATGAGCTAAAGTCGATTTTCTACTCAGTGCATCCGCTACCACATTTGCTTTTCCTGGGTGATAATCAATCATCAAGTCATAGTCTTTTAATAGTTCTAACCATCTTCTCTATCTCAAGTTCAATTCCTTTTGGCTCAGTAAGTACTTAAGGATCTTGTGATCTGTATACACCTTGGTGGTGACTCCATATAAATAGTGTCTCTAAATTTTCAACGCAAAAATTATGGCAGCTAACTCTAAGTCATGCGTCGGATAATTCATCTTATAAGGTTTCAATTGCCTTGAAGCATAGGCAATCACCCTATCTCCTTGTATTAGCACACAGCCTAAACCCTTCCTCGAGGCATCACTATAGACGGTGTATCCATCATCACCTAAAGGCAAAGTCAAAATCGGTGCACTCGTTAATCGACACTTAAGCTCTTCAAAGCTTTTCTGACATTCATCTGTCCATACAAATTTCTGATTTTTCCTTGTCAATTTGGTAAGTGGAGTGGCTATCATGGAAAAGCCCTCCACAAACCTCCTATAATACCCAGCTAAACCTAAGAAACTCCTCACTTCTGCTAGGTTCTTAGGTGCTTCCCATTTTACCACAGCTTCTATCTTTCTCGGATCTACATGAACCCCATGCTCTGAAATCACATGCCCAAGAAACATAACTTCCCTTAGCCAAAATTCACATTTGTCGAATTTGGCATACAACTCGTTCTTCCTCAAAGTCTTCAAAGCAATCCCCAAATGTTCCTCATGCTCCTTGTCACTTTTAGAATACACCAATATATCATCAATGAAAACAATGATAAATCGATCTAAAAAGGACTTAAAGACTCGATTCATCAAGTCCATGAAAGCTGCAAGTGCATTCGTTAATCCAAAAGGCATGACCAAGAACTCAAAATGGCCGTACCGAGTCCTAAAAGCAGTCTTCGACACATCTGACTCCTTTATTCTTAATTGGTGATAACCCGATCTCAAATCTACCTTGGAAAAGACCCTTGCCCCTTGCAACTGATCAAACAAATCATCGATGCGAGGGAGCGGATATCGGTTCTTAATAGTGGCATGGTTAAGCTTCCTGTAATCCACACACATTCTCAGCGATCCATCTTTCTTCTTTACAAAATGGACCGGAGCTCCCCAAGGTGAAGAGCTCGGCTTTATGTACCCTTTTGCCAATAAATCTTCTAGCTGCTCCTTGAGCTCCTTCAATTCCACCGGAGCCATTCTATAAGGCGGAATTGATATTGGCATTGTGCCCAGAAGAAGGTCAATGGGAAATTCAATTTCCCTAGGAGGAGGTAGTCCTGGTAATTCCTCGGGAAAGACATCCGGGAATTCCATGACCACAGGTATTTCTTCTAACTTCCCTCCATCAGCCTTTGTATCTACCACGTAGGCCAAAAATGCTTCACATCCTTTCCTCATCAATTTCTCTACTGCCAGAGCTGAAACTATTCTAATCGGACTCATTTTTCTGTCCCCCTTAAACAACACCTTTCTATCATTTCCAATTTTGAACTCCACGATCTTCCGTTTACAATCCAAATTGGCATTATATTTCTCCAATGTATCCATCCCCAAAATCACATCTAAACCTCCCATTCTCTAAGGCATTAGATCCACCACTAACTGTTCTTCTCCAATAAATACCTCACAGTCTTTATATACTTGACTAATAATAATACATTGGCCGATTGGAGTATTCACCATCAAAGGAGTATCCAATGGGCTCAATTCTCTACTAGTCACAGTTCTACTCAAAGAGACAAATGAATGGGTAGAACCCGGATCAATCAAAACAACAACATTTTCATCAAAAAGCTTAATCATACCAGTTATAACTTCTGGAGCTGCCTCTGCATCTTCCCTTTTCATAGCAAATACTTTGGCTGAGGCCTGTCCCCTCGGTCTCCCCGGAGGGTTCACTTTTATGTCCGCATCAGAACTTCTACTGCCCACTTCTGTAACCATCCTGTGCCCCACTGTCTCTGACCTCTTTGGAGCTTGCATCTGACTTCCCTCCTGTCTTGGATTCTGAGGACACTCTCTTGCTATATGTGCCTTCTCTCCACAGTTAAAGCATGCTCTAGTTAGCCAGTAGCATTCCCCTCTATGAAATCTGTCACAGTGATCACATTTAGGAATGGGCGGCTTATCCCCATCTCCCTCCTACTGCCTCCAGCCGTTGAGGCTTGATGTGAGACAGTTCTCATCTGTCGGGGCCTGCTTGCTCCACTACTCTTTTCCTGTGACTGTGCAGGAAAGGTCCTGGCACTCCTCTCTGACCTAGGAGCACCACCAGCTGTTGGAAATCACAGAAGTTTTGTGCCACCACTTTCTCTCTGATGGCCAAATGCAGTCCTGCTTCAAACCTTCGGCACCTAGCCACTTCACTCATCACTAAATCAGTCGCATAATGGCCCAATTGTGTGAATCGGCGCTCATATTCACTCACCGTCATCTCCCTCTGGGTGAGGCTTAGAAACTCTCTCTGCTTCTGCTGAACGTACACCTCAGACAGATACTTCTTCTTGTATGCAACGAGAAAGTCCTCCCATGCCAACACTGGCGGCTTCAACTGACTTCTCGGGACACCCTCCCACCAATGCAGAGCATCCCCTTGCAATAGACTCGCATCATACTCAACCTTCTCATCATCTTCACATTCCATCTGATTTAGTATTCTCTCTGTCTTCCTCAGCCATGTCTCAGCTTCCTCGGGATCAGTGGTTCCATAGAAATCCACTGCCCCGTACTTTCTCAGCTTATCAAACTGCTTCCCCTTCTTAGCGAGAGCCGGAATAGAAGATTGTGGCATTTGTCCCATAGCCTGAGCAAAGGCCTGAGCAAACGCCTGAAACATCCTCGAATCCAGTGGAGCAGGCACTTGCTCCTGCGAAAGAGGAGACTCCCGCGACTGTGACCGAGCGGGCTCATTACTTTGCCCAACAGAAACCTCAGCATTCCCTAGGGCTACAGACTCATTTGTACTCTCCTCCCTTGGTGGAGAGTCAGGTGCGACCGATCCTTGCATTATCCCTCGTGTTCTTCGACGAGGTGGCATCTCTTCTTCAACAGGAACACTCACGATTAGCTCACATTCTACATGTATGCATGATATGCATGTCATTTAAAGCAAACAATCAATTCAAAATGCAAACAATTAGCACATAACACAACATATTCTAAGCCTAGGAATAAACCTAAGCTCTGATACCAAAAGATGCTGGGCCCCGTTTCCGAAGCCCAACGATCGATTCGAAATCGAAGAGCATAAACATAAAGGGGGGTTTCCTAAGCTCTTAACCCTCACCAAAATCCCTCAATATAACAACAAATCAAGCCATAACGGCGAGCCCACAAAAGGAGGCCCACAAAACTACAATTGACTTTTAGAAAAAGGTAGCTCTTAGTCTCTAGTTCATTTAGAAACACGAACCACCTCAAACGGAGCTCTAAAGCTCAAGATATGCGTAAAAATCCAAAGTAGGTTCATAGCCCGACAAAGCTCTCCAATCTGACCACTCACTTCCAACAGATCAAACTTCTAGGATTCGAAACCAAGGATCATGAAATTTTAATGAGAGGTAATAAAACGTGCTAGGAATCTAACGCATAAAGAATCGCCTCATTCGGAGGTCGGACGAAAGCGTTATGGCCAAATAAATTTGATATATTCACATCCTAAAAAGCACGGACCGTGTGAAATTTACACGGTCAGGCACACAGGCCGTGTAACCTTCGGGTGGATGGGGTTACTGTGCCCAAAATTACACAGTCTGTGTGAAAATTCACAGGGGCAGTGTAACCTACGGGTAAATTATGTCTTCTGCACCTAGATTTACACAGTCTGTGTGAAATTCAAACAGCCCGTGTAACCTACGGGTAAATTGTGTCTCCTAAACCTGGATTTATACAGTCTGTGTGAAATTCACACAGCCCGTGTAACTTTCTGTTATCTCCAATTTTTTCACCCCAAAACCCCTCCAAAGGTTCCTAAACCATCCCAACATCCCCTTACCTCATAATATTCTTCTCTAACACCACAAAAACCACTCCAAACCCATCCAACAACATCAATCATCATTGAAACTCAATTCCAAATCATTCATCACATACATTCATCCCAATATCAACAAGCTATCCTAGCATAACATCTTCATCATTTGCAAAACTCATCTAGCACCAATCAAAAGACAATTTCCAAGCAACATACACATCCAACACATTCAAAGTTTACAAAAGTTACCATTCATGAAGAAAATGAACTATCAAGTTCTCCATTCATTTCCATATCAAAAGAAGAGTTCATACAACATTCTCATTCACAGTTTTAGTAACATATTGACAGTACATCATAAACCTTTACAAGAGTTACAAAATACAATTGATGATCCATGATCAATATGCTTGTAAAGCTATCAAAATCTAGCTAAGATGCAAAATCTAAATCCTACTCGGATCTGTCCAAAGGCCTGCAAGGATTCACCAGTCTTCTCGATTTGCACTTGAGGAGGAAAATCGTGGGTTGAGCTTTACAGCTCAGTGGCTAAAGTATTTATAGGCATTGGCTTTGAGCCACACAATCAACCATATAGCCATATATACATATATTCAAGTAAGCATATTCATCACATAAACATTGAACATTTACAATTCACAATTCGCTTTTAACTCCATAAATTCATAACATCATCACATACACATATTTGAATAAAATTCAATCCAAAGCATAGCTTAGCACATTAATATGCAAATACACAATCAATTGGTTCGAGGGGTTCCGTGAAACAAAACAGATAAACCGAAGTTTATACCGTGAACGAAATGAGTCTATTTTTAGATCTCGTGTGGCACAAGCGGCCAGCCGGGAGAAAGCTTTTGTCAACGTGCACGTGACTTATGAAACGATTCCTTTCTCGCCCAAACACAATCAAGTTTTTATGCTTCAATTCAATTATTCATAGATTCACATTTCCATACTTTCCTTCTTTCCATTTAATCAAAATGCCATGACTTACATTCAATGGGAACACAAACATTCTCACAATTCAACCATTCATATACAAAATGCCATGTTTCAATCCAATGACATAACAATCATGTCACAAAGTCAATGCATAATATGACATGAACACAACATAAGCAACTTCCACATCATAAAAATTCAAACAATTCATTTAGCACAATTAGCATACACAATGCATTTGCTCTCTACACAATAACCATAAATAAATTACCCACCTTAGCTTGAAATTTCCACAATCAATGGTTTTTTTCTTCTTGCTCTAGGATAGCCTCTTGATTGCCTATACACAACAAAATTCCATCAATTTCAATCTAATTGGACAAATCCCCAAATTATCACTAATCAACAAAACCCCAAAATGTCACAACCCTAATTAAACACAAATCCAACCTACCCATATCTCCTATAGCTTAGAAACTTCCAACCCTAGCTTTAGGAACTCAAAAGCCCTAAGGCTTTCATCATCTTCTTCTTCCTCCAACCACTCTCTCTCTCTAGGGTTTTCTCCATTCACAACACAATACCCATTTCCTTCCACTAAAACAAGAAGAAGATGAAAACTTACCTTGAAAACTTAGTTCTTCCTCTTTTCCACGAATTTCCTTGCTTCTCACAAAACTTGCTCCTTTCCTCTTCTAATTTGCTTTCTTCTTTCTTCCTTCTATACCCATTATACCCTTCACTTAAAACCCCTTTCCAACTATGCCCTTGGTTGGCTTTTAAAGACTCTAACTAACTTAGTTCAATTCTAACCTCAACTAACTCTTTTGTCTTTTTGTGTCTCTACACCTAAGCCCATTAACTCCCCATTAATACCAACTAACTACCTATCTTTCTAACATTAATTCTAACTAATTTAACTCTCCATTCAAGCCTACTACACTAAAGACCCAATTCCAGAATAATAAATGATTAAACACATAATCAAACATGAATAAATCATTAAACAAATACTAATTAAAATTTAAAGCAAAACAGGGTCCAACAATTTGAGACTTATTTTACAGATTATGAGAGAGAAACAATTGTATGCCAAATTCAGTAAGTGTGAATTTTGGCTGGATCAGGTTGTATTTCTGGGACATATAGTAACTGGAGATGGCATACAGGTAGATCCAAAGAAGATAGAGGCAGTGATGAATTGGGAAGCTCCGAGAAATGTGTCAGAGATCCGAAGCTTCCTAGGATTGGCTGGGTATTATCGAAGGTTTGTAGAGGGGTTTTCTATGATCTCAGCCCCTCTGACAAAACTTTTGAGGAAAGATGTAGTGTTCAAACGGAATGAGGATTGTCAAAAGAGCTTTGAGGAGCTGAAACATCGGTTGACTACTGAACCGGTGTTGACTATTCCATCTGGGATTGGAGGATATGTGGTGTACAGTGATGCATCGCATCAAGGTTTGGGATGTGTACTGATGCAGCATGGCAAGGTGATCGCCTATGCATCGAGATAATTAAGGTCTCACGAGATTAATTATTCGGTACATATTTAGAGCTAGCTGCAGTTGTCTTTGCTCTAAAGATTTGGAGACATTATTTGTATGGGGAGATTTTCCAGATATATACTGATCATAAGAGTCTAAGGTATTTACTAAGTCAAAAGGAGTTGAATTTGAGGCAAATGAGATGGATTGAATTATTGAAAGATTATGATTGCACTATTAAGTACCACCCGGGGAAAGCTAATGTGGTGACAGATGCTTTGAGCAGGAAGTCTAATATCAATACAGCTCAGATTCAGTTATCGAGGTTACCTAATCTGATTCATTTAAGAGCTCTAAATGTAGAGTTGAATCTAGAGCAAGATGAGACACTAATTGCTACTTTGAAGTTGAGGCCAATGCTACATGATAGAATCAGAAGAGTACAGAACAAAGATTCTTATATGGTAAAGCTTATAGAAAAAGTGAAGGCAAATTCAGATTCCGAGTTTGAATTGAGGGATGAGACTTTGTGGTTGAGACAGAGGTTGTGTACCTAATATGGATGATTTGAGGAAGGAGATCCTTGAGGAAGCTCATATGGCCGCCTATGCTATGCATCCTGGTACTACCAAGAAGTATAACACGTTAAAGCAACATTTTTGGTGGCCTGGAATGAAGAAGGAAGTAGCTGAGTATGTGTCTAGATGTCTGACGTGCCAGCAAGTGAAGGCGGAGCACCAGGCTCCAGTAGGGAAGTTGAATTCGTTGCCCATTCTGAAGTGGAAATGGGAACGAATCACTATGGACTTCATCATGGGTTTGCCAAAGACTCCGAGACAGCATGATGCTATTTGGGTCATAGTGGACCGGTTGACTAAGTCTACCCACTTCTTACCAGTAAGATAGAATAACTCACTTGATCAGTTAGCCCAGAAGTATGTAAATGAGGTAGTGAGACTGCATGGAGTACTAGTGTCCATAGTATCAGACAGAAATCTGGGGTTTACTTCGAGATTTTGGAAGAGTTTGCAGACTGCTATAGGAACTAAGTTGAACTTCAGTACATCGTTTCGTCCTCAAACAGATGGGCAGAGTGAGAGGACAATTAAAACTGTTGAGGATATGCTCAGGGCTTGTGTATTGGAGTTTAGAGGAGCTTGGGATCAGTACATAGCATCGATAGAGTTTGCCTACAATAACCATTACCACAAGAAGATGTCGGAATCATACCGTATGAAGCACTATACGGTAGAAAATGTCGGTCGCCATTGTATTGGGATGAAGAGGGTTTGAGAATGGTGGAAGGCCCAGAGTTGATACAGGACACAATGGGCAGAGTGAGAGGACAATTAAAACTGTTATAGGAACTAAGTTGAACTTCAGTACATCGTTTCGTCCTCAAACAGATGGGCAGAGTGAGAGGACAATTAAAACTGTTGAGGATATGCTCAGGGCTTGTGTATTGGAGTTTAGAGGAGCTTGGGATCAGTACATAGCATCGATAGAGTTTGCCTACAATAACCATTACCACAGCAGTATCGGAATCATACCGTATGAAGCACTATACGGTAGAAAATGTCGGTCGCCATTGTATTGGGATGAAGAGGGTTTGAGAATGGTGGAAGGCCCAGAGTTGATACAGGACACAATGGACAAGGTGAAGCTGATCCGAAGTCGAATTAAAGCCGCTCAGGATAGGCAAAAGAGTTTTATGGATCAACACCGACGGGATATGGAGTACAGTGTAGGAGATAGAGTATTTTTCAGAGTGTCACCCTGGAGGGGAGTTTTGAGATTCGATAAAAAGGGCAAGTTGAGCCTTAGGTATATTGCTCCTTATGAGATCCTCAAAAGGATAGGACCTCTGGCCTATAAGTTTGTTTTACCGAATGAGATATCTCAATTGCATGATGTGTTTCATATGAGTATGCTCCGAAGATATCGATCAGATCCGACACATGTGATACCGACTCATGAGATTGAGGTTGCTAGTAACTTAAGCTATGTTGAGGAGCCGACCAAGATTGTGAGATCACGGATTAAGCAGTTGAGGAACAAGGTTATTCCATTGGTAAAAGTCCTTTGTAGGAACCACTCAACTGAAGAAGCAATATGGGAGCAGGTAAGAATTTCGAGGATGAAATTTCTTTAAGGAGGGGAAAGTTGTAACATCCCATTACTTGTGGGAGGATTAGAATAGTAAATGTGAGTGGCTAATGAGAGTTGGAGATGCATTTCTATGTTCATGTATGATATGCCATACACTTATACATAAATAGTGATTTTTTTTGAACGGTAACGAATGCGCTCAGCGCGTATTATTAGAATCTGTTACCAAAACATCATACAAAAAAGAAGGAGGGCATACCCCCCACTCAAAACCAGGCATAGAATTAGCCGCTCTAGCTATGGTATGAGCGACCTGATTCACTGGCTTTCTAACAAACGCAAAGGAGATAAGAGAGAGCTCCTGAATAAGAGCCTTACAATCATTTATAATCATGGAAAAATATGAAGAAAAACTATGCGTAGATGTCAAAAATTGAGTAACCACCTGACAATCCGTTTCCACACATATTGGAAAAAAAGCTAACGATTTGATCCAGCTCAAGGCTTCCCGAAAGCATAGCGCTTCGCCTACTTGTGGATCTCCCCAACCTGAAACTGTCATCAATTTTCCAGAGCAATTTTGCCCTTGAGAGTTTCTGATAATCATGCCAAGCCCATAGTACCCATTCTCCAACAAAGCCACATCAACGTTACATTTAAACTGAGATGGGGCTGGGGCCTCCCAACAAGCTGGAAAGGAGAAAGGTCTTAATTAGAGACCAAAAGATGTAACCTTTGCTATCTTCCATTCTGTCAACGTCGTCCTGCCTCGACTAAGAATAAACCTATAAGGATGAGTACGCGATTCCCACACTACTTCATTACGATAAAGCCATAAACTCCATATAAGCATAAATATCTCCTCCTGTTGTGATTGTGGGTAAGACGTGATGACATCCCGAAGCCATTCATTCAAAGAGGAATTAATTTGCCAGCCCACGCTCGATAACAGCCACACGAATTGAGCAAATTCGTAGGTGTAAAGAACATGAAAGTTTGTTTCCGTATCCTTAGCACAAATGGGACATATGTCGTCAACAAGCATGTGACGTCCTCTTAAGGTGGCCCTGCAAGGAAGTATGTTACGTATAATGCGCCAAATGAGGATTTGAACTTTACCTAGGACTTGAACCTTCCAGATTTTATCCCACGAGAAGTCCTCAACTCGAAAGTGTTCATTTGTCATCTCTGTGCTGAGTCTGTAACCTTCTTTGACCTGGTACTCACCTTTCCTATTTTTAGTCCATACCCAATCATCTGCAATACTGGATAAAGCCAACGGAATTTGTAAAATAAGTTCTGCATCACGTCGGATAAAAGTATTTCGGATCAAAGGTTCATTCCATCGGCGATCAATCATAAGATCAGAAACCATATTCAAATTCCGATCTTCTAACAATTCTGTCTGAATAGTAGGGTCTCCATCATCCATTAGCCAAGAATCCCGCCATATATTGATAGTAACTCCATCCCCAACGTGCTTTCGACAACCCTGTAATAAGATGGGTCGTGCTTGACAAATACTTCGCCAAATCTAACTTGGATTGTTGCCTAGAGGTGCTGAAAGAAATTCAGAATTTGGGAAGTATCTAGCCTTCAGTATTTTTGCGGCAAAGGAATTGGGGTGTTTAAGCAACCTCCATCCTTGTTTGGCTAATAAAGCAAGATTAAACTGTCACAGGTCTCGATATCCTAATCCTCCAAAAACCTTTGGAATTGTGAGTCTTTTCCACCGAAGCCACTTAATACCCTTGTTATCTTGGCCTCCATTGTGCCAAAAGAAACTATTCATTAAACTTTCCAATTCCTTACATGTATCAATAGGTAATAAAAAGAGGGACATGATGTAACATCCCGTTACTGTCAGTAAGGGTATTATGGTAATATTGGGACAGACTGATAGGATTTCACTGCATACATTGACTAAGCATGTTACTGGCCTCTAATCATAGAGGAACTGGGTTACTGCATATGCATATATTCATTGGTACATGCATTCATGATTTTCCGGTATTTAATTGTAAATTGGAATTATTTGAAATTATTTGGTTGTGGTGAATCCGATCGAATCGATGAATTGGGGGACTGATTGAGAAATTAGGATAATTGGGTTCAATTGACTGATTTAATATTGAATACGAGTGACTGGTAATTTATAGTGACTTATAGGAGATTTTCGGGAAATTCGGGAGAAATTGCCGGGATAGGAAATATTTGGGTGATTATCGATTGACCACATATTACTGAAAGAACTGTCCAATGGCAATGGAAAAATTAGAATTTTACTGATAGGAAATAAATATGTTGAGCTATTGAAATTTAGAGACTGAAATTTGGACTGATAAGGAGACTTAGGACTATATATAGCCTAGGTTTGAGAAAGTTGGGGAAAATTTTGGAAAGGCTCTTCGTTCTTCCCCTTCTCAATGGCGTTCTTCGTTTCCTCTCATGGGTGAGGATTCTTTGATTATTTCTTGTGGTTTTCCTCTTATTGTGTAAGGCTAACAAGTCTATTGTGATTGATAAAGGATTGAGGAGCTTGGAGTGGATCATTGTTGGATTTGAAACATTTTAGGGTTCTGGCGATTTTGAGGATTTGTGGATCGATCTGTGATTTGGTAAGTTTTTACTGGTTTAATGTTGTTATTAATGGTTCCTACTGCATTTATGGCCTTTATTATAGTTGATTTGAGTAGTTGAGAGTGTTTAATGGGGTTTAGAGTGAGAAAATGGACGAAAAACGATCGGAGAAGACGATCGGATCGGATCGTGCCTTGTGACAATGTGAAGCGTCGAGGGCTTCGTCGCGACGAATAATTGAATGTAATTATTTTTATTAGTCGCGACGAGCGGTCCCCTACGTCGCGACGAGTGAGCTTTTCACGTTGCGACGAAAGGGCGTAGGTCACGACGTATGGGGCAGTTTTCTGATTGAATGTATATTCGTTTATGGGACATAACTTATGGTGTAGACCTCAGATTGAGGTGATTCTCGATTCACTGTGAACTAGGGAAAGAGGTCTATTGTTGAGGAAATATCGAGAGTTAGAATTTGATGTAAATGGTACTGATTCTTGAGATTTAAGGTTAATTATGGTTTATAGTGTGATCTAAGTACTGAATTGAGACAATTGGAGTTTTAATTGAGATTTTCACTGGATAATTTGACCGATGGATATGAAATTGTTATAGGAAGTATGAATATAGGAAATTGAATTTGGATCATGGGATTGGATCAATTATTGTTGAGCAATTGAGTAAGAAAGTGGAATTGGGCTTAAGGTATCGAAATTGGGATTTGCACGGGAAAATCGTGAACACGCATTGTACATCATTTGCCTTTGAGACATATGCATTCTTGTCATCGTTTAATTGGGCAATTAGTAATGGGTTGTACTTTATCGTTATAGTGGCGCCGTTGGATCATCGTTCCACGGACATTCTTTGGGACCGCCAGCAATAGCTCGGAAGTTCTGGTGAGTAACCTAGTTGGTTTCTCAAATTCTTGATTGGCTAAATGCTCATTTGTATGAATTCTTGAAATGAATGTGATTGAATTGTATGCTTTTCTTTGTCTTGAGCGGACCGCTACATGACTTTGTAAATTGCATGATTATTGAAATATACATGATCGAATCTGTATGTTCTCCTTTGTATTGAATCTGGACTCTTGTATGACCTTTGAAATGTATGAGTGAAGCTGTATTATTCTTGAATTATATGTGACCGATTAGCATCACGATTCTTGTATTGGATTGAATTCTTGGTGACCTTTGAGGCGATATTTGGGCTTTGTAGCCATACATCGTAAATTCTTGAATCTTTGAATCTTGAATTCTTGAACATCTTTTGCATGCATAAATGCATGATCGATAATGGGCGTGTCCCAGTTGCTATTATCTTTGAAAAGAGCCTCGAGCTCAAACCGCATCTTGACCGGGTTTATCCAGGGAGAAATCTCGACGCGCCCCCCCCGAACACCGGTGAGCACTTGGGCACAACATGAATAAGCGAAAAAGAGTCTCATATGCATTGCATACTATATTGAATATCTGAAATGACCGTATGATTCTGAATGACCGTGTATCGTGTCATCGCAAATTATTGTGAATGAATGGTGAATTGTGGCAATGGTGATTGCGTGTTGACATGATTTACTATAAACTGCTGCATAATTCTGCGAACCGTGATGTGACACTGTAAATTGTTATGTATGATTACCATAGACTATTAATAGACTACTATGAACTGTGAGGCCATACCGTAATCTACGGATGGAATCATAATTGGTTATCACTTGTGAATTGTATATAATATCGAATTTATTTATCATCAGTAAATTGTTATATCGTCTTTATACAATATTATACGATCATCGTTAATTGACTACTTACATCTTTGTGCTATACGCGATCGCGTAATGCATGATTGAGTGAACCATCGATGATGGTTTCTCATTGAGTTATAAACTCACCCAACATTATAAGCTATTTTTCGAGGATCGAAGAGTACCCGTCGGATGAGCAGGAGTATGTCTGCTGCATTGAGTCGGAGACTAGGGTCGAGGATCGGTTAGGCGTGCATAAGTGTCTTTCCGAGTGTGTGTGTAAATGAATAATTCCGCGTTTTCTACTAAATTGAGCTGCTATTATATAGGGCCCCAGAGTGATAATTGTATAAGCGATATGTGATTACTGAAATTGTGTTTTGAGTGAATGTATTCGTTTTAAAGGGGACCCAACTGTTTATTGAATTGTGCATTTACGATTGATTCTAAAGTGTTTTATAAATTGTGTATTGAGTTATATCGCAATTGATCGTTTGTAGCCTACCATTCTCGTGTGGCGTGGACTCGGATATTACCCACGATATCGGGTTTGGGTCCTGCGGGGTTGGGATGCTACACATGATGTAGTTTGGCATAGCTTGTGCCACCGTTCTCAATAAAACATCCTTACCTGCTTTTGATAACAATTTGGCCTTCCAACCCTGCAACCTTCGAATTAATTTTTCCACCACATAATGAAACACCTGTTTTTTATTTCTTCTGATAACAGCTGGCATTCCCAAGTAACTGTTATGACTTTCCTGTTGATTAACACCCAAAATCTGGCAAACCGAGCTTCTGATTGTCTCTTCTGTATTAGGGGTAAAAGAAACCCCTAATTTTGAGAGGTTAATTTTTTACCCCGAAGCGGTCTCATATATGTGTAGACACTCTTTCAGGTTGAAAGCTTCTTCTCTTGTAGCGAGCGTAAAGAAAAGAGCGTCGTCAGCAAAAAAAAGGTGAGATACCGGAATGGCTCCTCTTGCGACTAGAGCACCGTGGATACGCCCTTGTGCTTGATAATGAGATAGAATGGCCGACAAACCTTCCGCACATAATATAAAAAGATATGGTGAAAGGGGATCTCCTTGACGGAGGCCCCTACCTGGGATTAAAGGACCATACTCTTCAGTTCCACGGATAAAAGAATAGGATACAGATGTGACTATCCTCATAATTCTGGTAACCCATAACTCAGCAAAACCCAACTTCAACATAATCGATCTCAAATATGCCCATTCAATTCTGTCATATGCTTTGCTCATGTCCATTTTTAAGGCAAGAAAGCCTCGGTGACCTTGAGTTCTCCTTTTAAGGGAGTGAAATAATTCATACGCCACAATTATGTTATCTGTAATCAGTCGGTTTGGAATAAACGCGCTTTGGGTATCAGCAATAACCTGCGGCAAAATGTGTTTTAGTCTATTGGCCATCACCTTTTAAACAACCCGATCGGTGACATTGCTTAACGAGATAGGACGCAGATCAGCAATTGACTCCGGAATTTTCTTCTTAGGGATAAGAATCAAATTCGTTCGGTTCTGTCCTGGCATCGGATCGCTTCCATTCAGGCACTTCAAACACGCGTTAGTGACATCCATTCCTACAATATCCCAAAATGTTTGAAAAAAACCTGGATTAAAACCATCAGGTCCCGGGGATTTTTGTGGATGCATGGAGAAAAGTGCTTGTCGTACCTCCTCCCCAGTATAAGGAGCCAATAACAGTTCATTGTGTAGAGGCGTAACTTTAGGTTCCACTTACTGTAACAAAGAACCTGGATCACCATTGGAAGATGAAAAAAGATCTTGGTAATAATTCAGTATCAACTCCGATAACCCTGATTCCCAATCAACCCATTCTCCAATAGCATTCTGAAGGCGAGAAATTTGATTCTTACGGTGTTTGTGTGACGCCATCACATAGAAAAATCTAGTATTTGAATCTCCCTCTGCTAACTAGTGCTGCTTTGATCGTTGTTTCCAATATACTTCATGTTGTAGCAGCATATCCCGATATTTTTTTTCGGTGGAACGCAGTAAATCCATATCCAGAATGGGTTGGCTTCTCAAGAAAGCCAATTCACGTTTTACCTTGTGAAGATTGTTGTGGAATTTCTGATTATGAGATTGTGCCCAAGACTGTAAATGCTGGGAGCAACTAGTGAGTCGATCTTGAAGAGACCCAAAACGACCCTCTGTCCATCCTTTACGTATCTGCTGTTTACAATCACCCTCGAGGATCCATTTGGATTCAAAACGAAATCTCTTCTGCACATAACGCTTCATATTAACACATAGGGACAGAAAAATGGGGAGGTGATATGAGAATGCTGATTGTAAAACGTAAATAGTGGTCATTGGAAACATGGAGGACCAAGATGTTGTCCCCATCGCGCGATCTAAACGCTCCCGCACTAATGTGCCTCCATCCCTACAATTTTCTTAGGTGAAGCGTGGACCCTCAAAACCCAAGTCGTGAAGATGGCAGTCAGATAAAGCAGAACGGAAACCCTCCATCAGTGAGTTAGGATGATATAGATTCCCTTGTTTCTCTGATAAGAACATAATTTCATTGAAATCCCCTATAACACACCAAGGTAACGTAGACTGGGAGGCAAGTGTTCGAAGCAAGTCCCATCCTTGCCGCCTTCGACTGCGATCTGGAAAACCGTAAAAGCCTGTTAAACGCCAGCGTTTCATGCCTTCAGTCATAACTTCAATATCTATATGGTGGCTAGAGTAACTGATTAAACGAGCCATATTTTGTTCCTTCCACATTAGTGTTAAGCCTCCACTCATACCCACTGGATCAACAGTAAAAAATCCACTAAAACCCAAAGCTGTTTTAATACGTGAAATCCGTTCTTTTTTTATTTTTGTTTCCATAAGAAAAATAAAATTGGGCTTCTTATCTAATACAATATTCTTTAAGACCCGAACTGTACGTGGGTTCCCAAGCCCCCGACAGTTCCAACTTAGTGTACTCATAATTCTTGGTGGGCCTGGAAACCAGAACCCACCATCTTCAAGTTTTTTGTCACGTTTGCGTTTCCCTCCAAAGGCATATCCATATGCATAGACTCCCGTGAATCTGCCGTTATCTCTTGCACTCTCCTTCTTTTAAAATCCGTAATCATAACAGAGTCCGTGATCATCTGACAAGGAAATGCTAGATTCTCGGGGGTGATTGTTTTCTGCGTATTATGAGGCTGGTATCATGCTTCATTACTACGTGATCCATTGCCTATCTCAAATCCAGCAAATATATTTTCCTTTGAAACCCCATGAAATGCGGCAACATCAGTGGAATCTCCGAAATTAATGCGTCCCCCTCGCTGTTGGTCAGCCTGTACCGGACTGACTAGAACTCCGGTCTCCCTTTCCGCCATGATGTCATTCTCCGATCGCAGCCATTTGGCTCCTATCTGTGTTTGATGCTTTGAATCTGCTTTTAGCCAACTACCATATGCAAACTTATCCTTCGGGAACATCGGGTAGTCATAAAGGAGTTTACAAAATTTATCTGTGTGTCCCACTTTACCACAGAAATAACAAAACGTGTTCAGTCGTTCATACTTAAAGTCTAAGCATATTTGCTCTCCTCCAGACCGCTTAATGAACAGTTTGCGTTTCAGTGGGTTTCGTATGTCAATGGCCACCCTGATACGCATGAAGTCCCGCCATATGCATGTATAGTTACGTGCATCGGATTCAATATACTCTCCAAGGTAGTTTCCTGCATCCCTCGCCACTCTTTCCGATACAAAACCGGCTAGAATGTTATGGACTTGAACCCATAAAACCAGCTTCACCAAATCGATTTGACGAGGATTTTCATGGGATTGTAATACATGCAGCAGAAGAGGATGTTGCTGGTAGTTCCAAGGTTCATCTTTAAGCACTCTTTCAACGTCAAAAGGGTGGAAGAATTGAAAGATGAATACGTTGTTGCCAAGGTCCTTAATCAAAAGTCCTTTGACAGGCCTCCAGATACTCGCCATAACCTGCTTGAAGACCATAAAATTAATCATTTTTTCTGTTAATAGACGTCCCACTACACAATGCTGCCAGGTCGATTCCACAGATGCCTGTTCACCCACCGCTAGTTCCTCCCCATAGTCTAAGACTCGCTCTTGTTCTTCCAGATTTTAGCCTTGATACATCTCCTGAACCAATCGATCAGTCTCAGTGTTGGTCTCCATACTGCCCAGTCAATACTACAGAGCAGGTAGTAGAAACAAAGAAAACGAAAAGGTAGACGATGAACTTGTTATCAAAAACAAGAGGGAGAGACTCTCAACCGATCGTGAGAGAGAGAATGAAAATCTGAATAGTGAATTTATTTGCACATGAAAATAATTGTACATGCATTCATGAATAATTTCGGGTATAATTAGATTGATTTGAGAATTTTGAATGTTTTCATATTGGAAATATTAGTGATTGCTAGAAATGCCATATTTGTAGGAGTTGGTGAATTTAGGAGTTTCCTTTGAAAACTATGGAGTATTGAGAATATATATATATATATATATAATAGGAAACAAGAAATTAAAACTAGCTTGGGAGATAGTTGGATTGTAAAGATGGCAATCAAGGGAGTTAGTTTCAAAAGAAACTAAGTTGGAACTTGGGTATTGGGTAAGTGACAAGTGTCACTTAGGCTTTTGTACTCTTGCTAGAAGTAGGTTACTATTCTTTGAGAATTGACAGGTTAAGTCTTGTCTAAGTCCCTTCTTTATTATCTTCTTTCAAGAACTTCTTTTTGAAAACACAGAGTTTTCCATCAAATACCTTCTAAGTGACTTCTGTGTTTTTCTTATCTTTCACCAAACCTACTTTGTCATTTGTGTCCTTTATCCTAAGAAAAAACTAGGGGCTGATCATTTCACTCAGAGAAGTAAAAAAAATTTGTGGAGATCAGGGCTTGAAGATTTTGGGGTTTCAGCAAGTAAGTAGTAAAACAATCTTTTAGAGTTAGGGATTCATGCAACAAATTACTAAGTTACTATCATCTGAATGAAAAATGACATTTATGTGTTTGTTCATAAATACTGTGATATTGGAGGATGAAAACTCTAGTTATGATGTTAATTTAGTGTTTGAAAGGTTATGAGCATTGAGTGTTGTAAAAGTGATTTTTGGAGTTGGATGAAAGAGATAATTCGGGTAGGAGATGAGTTAAAGGTAAAGTGTCGAAAGTTGATTGTAAAAATTCGTGTTATGATTTCAGGAGAAAATATGGACTTGATTTAAATAGATTATGGCAAAGTTGCCTTCTGAAAAGTTGTAGAGTTTTCTTTGATCTTTCCAATGGTATATAGTATGAAAATTTTGGATATCGGAGTCAAAAGTTATGATTCTTGTAAGTGGAGATGTTCTGGATAGAAAAGCAGACGGAAGAAAAGCAGACGATAGAAATAAGACGATAGAAAATGAGACGACAGAAATGAGACGATGGAAAAGCAGACGATAGAAATGAGACGATAGAAAAGCAGATGGAAGAAAAGCAGCCGATAGAAATGAGACAATAGAAAAGCAGATGGAAGAAAAGCAGACGGAAGAAAAGCAGACGATAGAAATAAGACGATAGAAAAGCAGAAGGAAGAAAAGCAAATGATAGGAATAAGAAGATAGAAAAGCAAACGATAGAAATAAGACGATGCAAAAGCAGACGATAGAAAATGAGACGACAAAAATGAGACGATGGAAAAGCAGACGATAGAAAAGAAGATGGAAGAAAAGCAGACGATAGAAATGAGACGATAGAAAAGAAGATGGAAGAAAAGCAGACGACTAAAATAAGATGATAGAAAAGCAGACGGAAGAAAAGCAGACGATAGAAATAAGACGATGGAAAAGCAGACGGAAGAAAAGCAGACGATAGGAATAAGACGATAGAAAAGCAGACGATAGAAATAAGACGATGGAAAAGCGCGATAGAAAATGAGGCAGCGAAATGAGGCGTTGGAAGCGAGCGATAGAAATGAGGCGATAGAAAGCGAGATGGAAGAAAAGCGGGCGATAGAAATGAGGCGATAGAAAAGGAGCGATAGAAATAAGGCGATAGAAAAGCGAGCGGAAGAAAAGCGGACTATAGAAAGCGAGATGAAAAAAGCGGGGCGATAGGAATAAGAAGATAGAAAAGCAGACGATAGAAATAAGACGATGGAAAAGCAGACGGTAGAAAATGAGACGATAGAAATGAGACGATGGAAAAGCAGACGATAGAAAATGAGACGATAGAAATGAGAAGATGGATAAGCAGAAGATAGAAATGAGATGATAGAAAAGCAGACGGAAGATAAGCAGATGATAGAAATAAGACGATAGAAAAGCAGACGATAGAAAAGCAGACGATAGAAATAAGACGATAGAAAAGCAGACGGAAGAAAAGCAGACGATAGAAATAAGACGATAGAAATAAGATGATAGAAAAGAAAATGATAGAAATAAGACAATGGAAAAGCGGACTATAGAAATAAGACGATGGAAAAGCAGATGATAGAAATGAGACGATGAAAAAGCAGACGATAGAAATGAGACGATAGAAATGAGACGATAGAAAAGCAAACGATAGAAAATGGGATGATAGAACATTGTGGAGATTAGGGCTTGAAGATTTTGGAGTTTCAGCAGGTAAGTAGTAAATAAATCTTTTAGAGTTAGGGATTCATGCAACAAATTACTAAGTTACTATCATCTGCATGAAAAATGACATTTATATGTTTGTTCATAAATACTGTGATGTTGGAGGATGAAAAATCTGGTTACGGTGTTAATTTAGTGTTTGAAAGGTTATGAGCATTGAGTGTTGTAAAAGTGATTTTTGGAGTTGGATGAAAGAGATAATTCAGGTAGGAGATGAGTTAAAGGTAAAGTGTTGAAAGCTGATTGAAAAAATTCGTGTTCTGATTTCAGGAGAAAATATGGACTTGATTTAGATAGATTCTGGCAAAGTTCTAGAGCTTTCTTTTATCTTTCCAATGGTATATAGTATGAAAATTTTGGATATCGGAGTCAAAAGTTATGATTCTTGTAAATGGAGATGTTCTAGACAGAAAAGCAGACGATAGAAATAAAACGATGGAAAAGCAGACGGTAGAAAATGAGACGATAGAAATGAGACGATAGAAATGAGACGATGGAAAAGCAGACGATAGAAATGAGACGATAGAAAAGCAGACGGAAGAAAAGCAGTCGATAGAAATAAGACAATAGAAAAGTAGACGGAAGAAAAGCAAACGATAGCAATAAGATGATAGAAAAGCAAACGGAAGAAAAGCAAACGATAGAAATAAGACGATAGAAAAGCAGACGATAGAAAAGAGACAATGGAAAAGCAGACGATAGAAAATGAGACGATAGAAATGAGACGATGGAGAAACAGACGATAGAAATGAGACGATGGAAAAGCGGCGATAGAAAATGAGGCGATAAAAATGAGGCGATGGAGAAGCGGGCGATAGAAATGAGGCGATGGAAGCGGATGATAGAAATGAGACAATAGAAAATGAGGCGATAGAACTAAGATGAAAGTAAGTTAGTGAGAAATGAATTGTGATTTCAATGATTCTAAAGAGGCATAAACCTAAGTGTTAGTTATACTTAAATGAACTTTGGTATGGGGATGGTGTTGAGAAGAACCATGGAATGATACCAGAATTATCATGAACATGCATTGTCGTAAATTATTTCATGCATGTGCATTCTTGAGCATACTTAATGGTGTAAATTGTGATATCGTATATGTTATTTGTTATATAGGAGCAACTGGAACGTCAACTTCCAGACGTTGCCAGATCTTCCAGGCATTAGCTTCGAGAGTAACCTGTGAGTAACCTAGATGGTTTTACTCAATTAATTGTTTGTTGTAGAAGATGTTTTGAATAATGATATTGATGTGGCTCGATTGTGTTGATTTCAGACAATGAAGGTCCGGTGATTCTGATGTATAAATGAGTTAATTATGTGCTCCTTGTATGTGAACATGACGAAATAAGTGCTTCAAATGTGGAGGTTGTGAGTAGACATATGAATGAAAAAAAATGTACTCAGCAGTTCTGTTGAAGGTCGGACCAAGGTCTGACTATGAATGTGATCTAAAAGTGAATGTGCATCCATGTGATTGACTGAGGTTATGTTATGTGAAACATTCATTTCATTAATTCATGAAAGATAAAGGAAGTTATGACCGGAGTCACCAGAATAAAGAGCTTACAGCTCAAAATGTGATTAGAGCCTCAGGCTCGATTGTGAATGTACCCGATATCCACTAAGGGATATGGGACATATTATGCTACTGCTCGATATCCACTAAGGGATATGAGCCAATGAAAAGGCACTTAGTCATAACGACAATAATAAATGAAACTGAGTCTCACGTGCATTGCAATTCTAATTAATATGTGTGTTTCGTATGAATAATATGATCGCTATGATTGTTCTGAAGGCGAGAGGTGATACATTATGATTATGCCATGCTGTGATTAATATGTTATGTGTAATGACGTGATGCATGAATTGAGTGAACCATCGATGATGGGCACCTCATTGGGTTCGCAAAATTCACCAAAATTGCAACGTTGTCTTTTCAGGACCGAGAGACGACTCTAACTACTAAAGAGGCCCTACTAGCTGGGTAGATTGTAATTGGTGAGAGAGATCATGGCTCAAAGGTCAGTCAACTGGGGTTCTTTTGGGTGGTTTGGATAACTTGATGCATTTTCCTCATTCATGTAGTACTATTGTATTAGGTTTCTGATGATGTACATATGGATAATGTTGAAAGTCAATGTAGACTTCGATTTTGTGAAATGCAATGAGGAAAAAGAAAAGTTGGTTTTAAAATATTGTGATCTTCTTATGATGCTTTATAAGTGAATTATGTTACCATGCTATATGAAGGGAAACTGGTGATCGATCGTAGCTCGCTCTTATCGTAGGATATGTATTGAAATGACCTTCGGGTATCCCGGTGTATACCCTACAGTAAGGGGGTGCTACACCTTCACTGTTTAAAATCAAATTGAATATAAGTTACTTCTCCCTTTCTTCATTTCTCACCAACGTTCTCCCTTCTTCTGCGTGAGGTTTTCATTTCTTGCTATCTAAGGCTGAGGGTTACATCAGTAGAGTTGGGTTAACACCGATTGGATTAGGGTTCTGTTTTTGTGAATTTTGTAGCCTTTACCGTCACTATGTGCCCTCGAAGAGCTAGAAAATCAGAGGAAAGCATCGTAACTAAGAAAAGAGGGGACAATGCTGCAGACATTGCAATTGTGTATGATGCCCCTTTCTCCACATACTCAGAGGAAGAAGGAGTGAGGTACAGTGAACTAAAGACTAAAACCATTGAATTGCAACTGTGTATGATGCCCCTTTCTCCATATACTCAGAGGAAGAAGGAGTGAGGTACAGTGAACTAAAGACTAAAACCATTGAAGTACCTACGTACTTTAATTTTGACGTGCTAGATGAAATAGGGTTGAAAGATAAATTGTTGAGATTGTGTGAGAGAGGAAAATAGAAAAATTTTGTGTGAATTAGCTACCTAGTTTACCCTCAACTTGCACTTGAGTTTTTTCACATTTTTAAGATTTGAGTCAAGAAAACTGAAGAAATTGTAGTTTAGATTAGGAGGGCAGGTTTATTTTTTGGATGAAAATCTGTTGGGGCAACTTTTTGGGTTTGCAGAAAAAGACGTAGAAGATGGGCATTAGTCATTCTCCATTAGTTCTTATTGGAAGTATTTGACTAACTTGGATGAGTATGATCCGCATATTGCATCAAATGCACAAATTCTTAGTGTGGAACGGATGCTGCTACATAAATTCATGTGTGCTACTGTTTTTGAAAAAAGGAAAAGTACGAAATGCTTAGGGAAGGACCTTTTCTTATTATAGTGCATCGATCATAGCCATAAACTGAACATGTTTGCTTATGTTTCTTAAACGTTGATCCAATTAGTGGGGAGAAAGGGCAACAATTTGGGAATGGGTTATTTAGCGACTGCTTTGGCTAAACATTTTGAGATTGATGTTAGTGATCTAAGCATGCTGAATTTTCATTATTTTGATGTACAATACTTTAAACGGTCTAAGATAATAGATGACAAAAGCATGCAGCTGCGAGATCCTTCCACATGTACAACATTGAAGCATAGGTTTGCAGCTGCAGCTTCAAGTTATAGATTTAACGCTATAGAATATTTTTCTGAGACTGAGGGCCAACAACAGCAAGCATAACGACAGCCGCAACCTGATTGGGGCATGGTGTATACACTGATGGTTGAAAACCACATAAATACACAGTAACAGGTGGACGAAATTAAGCAGTAGCTAAATCAAATGAGTCGATGACTGGACGAGTTATCCGTGGATCTGCAATACGTGGGCGAGAAAATGCACAAGTCTTAGGAGATGCAAGGACTGGACGTGCCATCTCCAACCCCATCACCTCCGTGATCTCCACAAGCTTCCTGAATTGTGGAAGTAAGAGATTTATGCATTTTCTCAATTTTTCTACTTCTGATCTTCGATTTGTATTCTGAATGATTCTTCAAAGTTGTAATAAAACTTTCTCACAAGTTTATGAGTGTATGGCTATAGATTTATTGTAAGTTAGAGATGCTTTGTCACTCTCATTTGAAATCCGAAAGCGAACATCTGAATTTGGCTAACTTCTGATTTTGTAGACTTCTAATTTTTGTATAATGAACCACTTCGGCTATTCTATTTCTACAAAATGATTATCTTCTGGAAAAACAAAAATAGAACATACATAACATGAAAAAATGAAAATTGGACTGAACTTGGATATTGAAAATAATTCCTAAAACTTGTGTGTTGCTGAAATTATTGTTCTTCTCTCTTACATGCTTCAAAGGAATGAAGATGAGGTTTATATGAACTCTAAAGCTTTTTGATACAACTTTTGAAAGAAACTGAAAGATAAAAACATGATCTGAAGAGTAAAAACAAGCCCAGTACAAGCTCTAGGAAGATGAAGAAATCCCTCCTCTACTTGAGTAGGCAGCACACCTTAAGGAAACTGAAGCTCTCACTTTTTGTATTGTTTCTGTATAGTGTGTATATTTGTATAATCGACTTTCCTTTAAAATGTAAATAGTGTAGGCTTTGTTATGATTGTAGTGTTTTAATTTTGGATGGAACAAAACTACAGAACTAATGTCTGTAAGTTTGTTTATCACCCAAATATGGATGTCTATTCTAAGAAAAGCAAACCAAAAGCATTTTTCAAGTATGAAGGTTTTCTTGATTGGCTACTGAAGAAAGGAAAAACATTGAGCTTTTTATATTCAGCTCTCACAAGAAATTTTGAACATCTGAAAATCATAGCCTAAAAATTGAGAACTTGTAATCCAAGACACAAGACTAATCCACGTCTCATAGTCTTTTAGTCAGCTAGAAAACAAAAACATGCTAAACAGCCACTGTCATACATTAAATACTACTGATTCCTATTCAATTAAATTGTTTTGTGCAGCCTGAAGTGTTAAAGTTGGTGGAAGAGTTAGCAATGACAATGAAGATTAGAAAGAAAAGAATTCCAAAAGGATGGCTGAGGGAATTGAGAAGCAAATGGAAGTTAAAAATGATGATACTTGGCATAATTCAAGATTGCATGGATCGAAGTAATGAAGATCAAGTCTTGATGGGTAAAATTCAATGCAAAAAGCAAGATGAAGAGAAGACAGAAGCAAGTGGAGAAGATTTCAAATGAGCATAATGAAGAAAAATGCAGAATATGCATAATGAAGAAAAACATAATGCAAGAAGAAGGTAAAGCAAGAAGAATAGCAAGCAAAACACCTGAGACAACATTCAAGGAAGATTAATTAGAGTGATCAAGAATTATTAGAGTTAAAACAAAACATATGTAGCTGCCATATCATGCAATTCATCTCCTTGGCTGACAATCGGATTTGCAATGTCTGAATTTAGTCTCCCGAAGTTGATTTTGTATGCTGTAGGAAAAGTTAGGTTCTGTTGCGTTAAAGACAAATTGGGTTGCTTTTTTGTTTTTCCAAATGAAGAAATACTTATACTAGGTTAGTCTTTACTCTTCACATTATGTTTTTACCTTATAGGTTTTAGAAAAGTTGTATCAGAATGCTTTTAGGGCTAATATAAAGCTCATTTCATTTCCATTCTAGCATGTAAGAGAGAAATACCAAAAACTCATCAATACAAGTTTCAGTTCATTTCAAAAATTCAATGTCCATTTTTTGCATTTTGTTTTTGTTTCCATAATCTAATCAATTCAATGATTGAATAGCTGAAGTAGCATACATACATAAAACAGAAAGTTTGCAAATATACAGAAGTTGATTTAGAATTCTAATTGAGAGTTACATCCATTTTTCTCCACATACATCAAATCCTTAACTATAAACTCAAAACCTGTGTGAAAGAAGTTATTATTACATTTCCACATTTCCAGAAAAACATTTAAGAAGAAATTTGCAAAGTTCATTGCAGCAGGATTCTTCATTATGTAGGAGCAGCCATGAACAGTGTTTGAAGTGTTGTAGGAAGTCTTCAGCTGTCCTGGAAGTCTTATGTTTTAACATCTGGAAGAAGATTCATCTTTAACCTCTAAGAGTGCACCTTCATCAATTCCTAACTGTATGAGGGAAAACAGAAATTGATATGCAGGACTGTGGAGGTAAGAGCTGAACTCCTCTATCTTTCAACAGAAAAACTTGATCTTCAAGTCTGCTTGAAGCTCAAACCTTTGTAGAGCAGAACAGAACTTGAGGCATTTCAAAAAACTTCAAATGACTCTTCCCAGCAACTCCAAACAATCTTGTTCCAAAGGAGAAACTTTTGCAGATGAACAACACTTGTTTCTTATACACTAGATGTTTTCACTGTAAATGTCCTTTTAGTGAGGATATGTGTAACTTTAAAGTGTTTATAATGCTTCATATACAAAATGTATGTAAGGTTTTGATGTATAGAGAATATGAAGTTTTTGAAATGGAATTTTCACTTTCAAATTGTTTGTCCACTATCTGAAATTTTAACATTGCTCTCTAAACACTCATTGATTCAAATTCAAGATCAACACTAAAACAAGGGAATTTATCATATGTAGAAGATGAAGAGAGAAAGGTGATTTTTTTTTTCATATAATGCAACTGTTACTGTTCTATTACATTCGAAGGTGAGTTTTGAGCTTTTCAAGTTAGCTCTCACACCTTTCTTGCTTGCTTACATCAATGGCTTAAAATGAAAGACGAAAAAAAAACTAAAGAGTAAGATTTTGACAAGTATCCTACTCTCATTGGTTCAGTGAGTACAAAAGTAAGTTGTTGGTTAATACATTAACAAAGATTGACAAAGAGATTTCCTGATGATCTAAAGCTGCAAAAGTAAAAAAGACAAAAAGTGCTTGAAAGCTATGAGAACAGAAACTGATGCTTGACTTCTTTGATTTTCTTCAATGCTAATTGTTACTTTGACCTTGAATTCCTCTCTCCCATTAACTTGCAGGGCTTCAAGTTAAGTTGCTTCAGGAATTTGCTTCATGAATTAGTTCAGAACATGTGTCAGAAATTTTCTAACTCTACTTTAGGTTTTTCTCTTCAGTTGATATAGTATCAGCTCTAAGCTTGCTGAACATCTTCTAATTCCTCATTCTTCAATCTTTCTTTGCATGTAGCATCATTTGTCTCACTTGTCTTGCTTTGATATTCATTCCTACACTGATTCTTAATCATTCAAATTCTGCTCCTTAGATCCAACTATTTCTGAATTACTCCCAAAATCTTCATCTTTAGCTTCCTCTTAAACACTGGAAATTTACTCTTCATTCTGCTTTTCTTCTTCACCTTCACTGAACTTACAAATTCCTCCACCAGCTTCAATATAGCAGGCTGCATGAAACAACACAAACCAATAAGGACCACTTGTTTGCTTGAGGTACAAATAATCAGGCTCTAACTGACGCCTTCCAGATCAGCTAGAAGTTGTGCTTTGACACCTTTACTCCATGCTCCAATTCTGCTTCATGAAAGGAAAATAACTTCTTAAGGTTTTTATGAACTTCAACAGGTTGCATCAAGTTTCTGCAGACATCTTCAACTGCTTCACTAGACTTCCTTCTTTAATCTTAAATCTTCATAAATTTACCTTTTGGAGGCATTGTTCTCTGAATTATTCCTAACTTCAGCAACTCAAGTTTCCTAAGATGTTTAAGATGCTTAAACTTGGTCATCACCCTTCTTTTCTTCTTCAATTTGATTGCCATTGCAAGGTCCTCAATAAGTTGTAGCATATATGGTTTTACAAAACAATTCAATTTAACACAAGCATTTCCTCATTTGTCAAAACACATAAGCAAACAATTTGAAATTGACATTTGCTTGCAATTACTCTGAAACTTGTAAACTACAGGGGACATTTTCTGATGACTACAGAAATGATGAAGATGTTGTGATGTTCTGGCCATTTCTTCATTAATTAACTCTAATGAGGTTTAATAAACTTGATCTTTGTTCAATATCACAGATAAAAAATCATGTAATTCAATGCTTTTTTTTGTTTTGCTTCTTTTGCCTTCCCATTTTGCTTCCTACTCTCCAAGCACCTGATTGAAACTATGGAAATCTGAAGGCTTGATGTTATCACATATGTTTCTTCCACTTTTCCAATCTCTCCTCTGCCTTGTGCACCACCCATCTAATCTTCAACTTCATTCCATTGCTCCATGCAACCTTCAATTATGTCGACAATCATCATCTCCACCTTCCATTTAATCTAAGTTTATTTAAAGAGATTGAATAATCTTATTTAGAAAGATTGAGTAGTTAAGATACATGTAGAACAAACGTTATGAATCCACCTACGAGTTTCCCACAAATAATTGTCTTACCAACTAAAATATAATTATTCTTATCTTCTCTTCAAAATCAATTGCAGATATATGTATTCCAAATGAATTGTTTCTCTCCATTCACATAATTATCTGACCAATGTAAGTTTTATTTTTCAACATCCAATAAAAAATATGTTCATAATATCAAAGATACTATCCCATTCAAATATTTTAGAAATCGAGAATTATGATCTCAAATAAATTATTCGATAACTTTCTTTATGCATGATATGTGCGTGTAAGACCTCATTTTTTTAATTGTCCATAGATATACTTTGTCTAATATATTTTTATTTTCTCATTAATTACATGTATAATTTGAAATTAAAAATTTTCTATAAAATCAGCTTTTGTCTAGACAAATTAAAGATAGTTCATTTTGTTGACAAATTACGGCAGATTAGAGTTAGGTGCATCGTACTTACATTATTATCATAATCATCTTGTACACATACAGAACTTTATGGCATGAAGGCAACTACGACATTTGTTAATGGAAATACCAACTCCTAAATTGTTTACTTCTTCCAAATTTGCAATACCAAATGTCTGTTGTGCCTGTAAATCAATATGCATGTAAAATAATCCAAACAAAGCAAAACATGTAATGTAATTATTAAAAATAATTGAAATTAAGACAAAAACTTTCTTCACTTTACCATAAGTAAATCCGTCATACTCATTAAAGGTGGGATAACAACACTAACATTTTGTTGACTTGTTCCTATATCATTGACCTAACATGATAAATGATTCAAAGTTGAATAACACATTACAGTCATAAAATATTTAAAACCATTGAAACAAATAGTTTAACAAAGAATACCAGAGGAGTTGTTGCATAATGATGATGACTGTATAACATTGTTTACTTATCCATATGAACACCTATTAGCTGCAATTCGTAATTGTCGTAACTAATTGGTTGATAAATAAAAGATTACATTAATTCAAATTATTATACCAATAAGACAATATTAGAAATTGAACCTGAGATTGTTGTAGCCAATCTTCATGATTGGAAACCAAACTTGTGAAATCCTTACAAATAGAAATTGTCTGCTTTTGGTTTTCCTCGTAAGCAATCAAAGCAAATTTAGTTGAAAAGAAATAGCACAACACATGCAAACATTATTAATTACCCAATAACCAACCTGATGTTGATGTAATATGGGAGCTTTGTTGCTGGAGATAATCTAAGTTTGTTGGGAATTATCTTCAGATTCCTGAATAAAGTCGTTTTGGCCAAATTAACTTAAAATAATAAGTCTAAAAATTATATACATCATTTCAAACCAATATCACCAAAAGTTTAACCGAGTATTGGAAAGGGGGATTACTGTCGAATCTGGCACATTTGTTGAAGTCCTGCAGTTCTTTGCATTCTTCCTCTTCTTTGAACTTTTCTCTAGTCCACCCCTCAATTTCTTACTTGATGTAGGCTTTGTCTTCATTTTCACACCTCATATGTGATTCATTTCGGCAAAATTAATGTCAGTTTCATTCAGCACATTCCTTTCAGTATTTGAGCGTGAGCGTTGGCTTAACTCATTGTTAGAGTAGTGCCCTAAAGGCAATCGCCTTTAACGCGTTTTGTACAAAGTTTTGTACATACTTTATAAATAAATAAATAAAGGCATATTTCATTAATTTGATGTTCATTATTTATGAACTGATATTGATCTACAAGCAAATTAATGAAGTCCATGGTACATGACATAGCATGAAGGAAATTATGATGTGATCATACTACTGAGATTCCTATCATGTGCAATTATGTTAGTATCTAAATTATCCCTAGTCGTAGGATTCTTGGCTGGACATCGGTGAATCCGGAGAGACTAGCACATCTCAAGCTCCTTGATTTGATCAAGCAGTGGATCTCAAAAACTGTAAATATGAGATATTTAGGGTTGAGATGTGAATGCTTACTAGAGGTAGTAAGTACATTGGATGACCTGCTATGAGATCATCACATGGATGTCCTATTCTAATGTCACTGATAATCTCATCATAGCAATGGTGCAAATATCCTCAGACGTGAGGTACTCAAGGATATCTTGGATACTGATTCTATTCTTTGACTCCACTCCTTGTTGCCTTACAAAGGTCGCTCGTAGGGTGGTGCTTGGGTACAGTTTGAGGTATTCGAAGGTAATTGAGTAGCCAATAGAGAATTCACCACTTCTGTGATAGCAGAAGATGATACCCATGGCCTTTTGTCAGGGCCATTACTTGGAAATCTCTGGCCGGAGTTCATATGTCATGAAGAGTGTCTTCAGTGACATATAAAGTAATCAGTCCTAGGACGAGAACTGATATCACTTGGACTAGATTTGACTACGTCAGTCTAGTAAGAGTTGACACTTTGCCCATACTCATAACCAAGTGGGGTATAGCATGGTGAAAGGACGAATTACATAGTAATTGTCTATGGAAAGGTTCGTGATATGGTTCATGATGAATATAGGTTCATTCGTCAAACCAATTACTTTCCGGTCAATTGGGGGTCATGATGTGTTGCTAGATACCACTCATGACTTGCTTGGATTAAGTGTTAATCTAAGTGGCCAACATAATCGGGAACCTAATGGGTCACACGCATAAGAGTGATTCGGAGAATTCGTAAAATAGTTTTGGACAGAGATCCAATATATGGAGAGAAATGGGATTAAATGGATCCCGATGAGATCGAGATATGTCCCGATGAGATCGCGACATCAATATTGTTGAAACAGGTCTTCGGTGGTTTTTGCATACCGGGACCCTGTAGGTTGATAGGACCGACCCCAGTGTGACTGGACCACTTCAGCATATATATATATATGTGTGTGTGTGTGTGTGTGTGTGTGTGTGGTCAACGTGGAAGCCAAATGATAAGCCTTATCATCTTAACTTTATATATATATATATATATAAAGGCTAACGTGGAACAAGCCACCACCATTAGCATTTAATGTCTTTAAAGTGTTAAAGACAAAAAGGCTTATGGAGAAATGAAACAAGGTTGATGATCGTGGGTTTTGAAAGGTTTAAAAGAAGAAAGAGTTCTTCTCCAAAAACTCTCTTCATCATCGTTGATCAAGCTTCTCCAAGCTTCATCTTCCTCCATCGTTTCTCCAAGCTCTCCAAGAACAAGGTAAGAGCTAGCACTCTTTCCCTTGTTCTAGCTATTCCCGGGTCAAAGAGTTTTGTTGGACCTCGATTTTTGAGTGAAAATAAAAAATATTCAAAAGTGGATGAGTTAATTGAAATTAAGTTGAAAATCAAGAAATAAGGAGAGAAAGTGTGAAAAGATGAAAAATTGTGAAAAGTTTGACTTTTGGCCTTTGAAAGTTGACTTTTGATTTAGGCAAAATTTGATAAAATGATCTACATGAAACTTGTAGATTATGTCAAGAGCTTTCTGTAGCCATAAAGTTTGATATTTTTCGATATCGGAAGTGAGAGTTATGATCAGTCAAAGTTCGCTTGAAGTTTGACTTTTTGAAGAAAAAGTTGACTTTTTGATTTAGGCAAAATTCGAGAAAATGATCAACACAAAAATTGTAGCCTCTGTCGAGAGCTTTTTGTGGACATAAAATTTGCTATTTTTTGATGTCGGGATTGAGAGATGATTTTCTGAAGATATGCTTTGTTTTGAAAATGCTATTAAGTATAGATTTGTGTGTTCTATGGTTCGAGGCCACTCGTCGTATGAATTTAGTTTGAATTAGAGTAAGTGATCTTCATAAAAGTTTTAAATGATGTTTTTATCTTTCTATTGATATAAAGTTTGCAATTTTTTTATATCGGGACTAGGGGTTATGAGCGATTAAAAATTAGAAGTCGTTTAGGAAAAGCTGTTTTCGACAGAATCTTTGATTGAGTTTTCAACCTCTTTCGAGACCTAATTTGATTTTTAGTTCTTCAGGGAAGTTGTAGAACTTCCTTTGATCTTTTTATTGACACCAAATTTGTCAAATTCCAAGTTCGGGATCGAGAGATATGATTTTGGAAAAGTTCGGTTTTGAAGTTCCGATACTTTGTTTTTAATCCGATCCCTTTTGTAATCTTTTGCTTATAATTCCTTCGTCCGACATCCGATTGATTTGATTCTCAAAGCGTTGGATTCCTAAGACAATTAATTTCATTTTATGAAGAATTATGATTTTTAGGAGATTAAATAGAAAGAGATTGATTGAACCAAAGTAAGAGATTTGGTTATAGGTTATAAGTTGGATAATTTTCTGAACATGGTTCAGTATTTTGCAAAATTCAGGAGCTGTACAACTCCGATTGAGTTGATTCTTGAGGGAAAATAAAATTAAGATATAGGGCTACAACCCTTGTGAAGGGATTGAAATTTAATTTCATCCCTAAGATTGTTAATTTCTGGACTGAAGTTATGTTAAAGTTCAGTCTCGGATTTTATGAAAGTCCGATAGTATTTCGGCTATAACTTCTTCGTTTCTGATCCGAATTAAGAGCGATCAGTGGCGTTGGATTCTTATGATCTAGAGGAACAATTTTCAAGAAGAAAGTTTGTCCAAATTATTTCGTTTAGATGCTGGAAATCAGGACGCAAGCTATCAGATTTTGAAAATCCTGTGCAGGGGCAAACTTGGAAATAGGTAAATAAGTGAGGGCAAAAGGGTCATTTACCCTCCATTTTTAATGACATGGCCAAACTCTCAAGTGGCTGTCGTTTAGGGTGACATAAAAGAGCTGGAGACCCACGAAACTTACATGAAAAATAAGAAAAGAAGATGAGAAAGAATGAGGAGTTGCTTTCGTATGGGAGAAAGAATGGAGAAGAAGAGAGAGAAGTAAGGGTTTCGAAATTTTTAGGGGTTCTAACATAAATTTTTCTTGGATTCAAGGGAAAAAGGATGGAAAACGAGGAAAGCTTCTCTTGGGCTTTGCTAAAATCCGAAAATGAAGGGAGAATGAGGTAAGAGGAAATTTTGAACTTTGAGATTTTGTTGAGTTTTTGATTGAGAAACATGGAAAATGATATGGGTAGGTGATATATAAAGTCAATTTTGATGATTATTAAAGATTAAGGGTTTAATTTTAGTTGGAAATTAATTTGGGGTTTATGCCTAATTTTGTGATTTGAGATTTTTGGAAATTAATAGCTTAGAGTTATAGGAAATATGATGGGTTTGTGATATATGAAATTAATTTTGAAGAATTTGTGAATTATGATATTGAATTTAGATAAATTGGTTTAGGCCAATTTTGAGATTTGAGGATTTTTGAAATTGGTGGTTTTGATATCTTGAAATGAGTATGAATTGATGAATTATGACATCAATTTTGAAAATTAAGTTATTTATGAGATTGAATTTGAGTGACTTGGTTTAGGCCAAATTTGTGAATTGGGGGTTTTTGTAAATTGATGCTTTAGAAAGCTTGGAAATATGATGAATTGATGAATTCCTAAGTAAATGTTGAGATTTATATGATTTATGATGTTGAATTTCGGTGGAATTGGCTTAGGGAAATTTTAATTGGAGGAAAGAAGGGAGCTTTGGAGAAATTGAAGTGTGGATCAAGTTCCTAGCATGGAAATAAGGTGGGTATCATATTTATATTTTGATTTATAAGCCAAATGTGAATTTTTGAAAATTTAAGAAAGCAAAAATTGAGTTTTCGATAAATTATTGTTTGAAAAATTATGATAAATGTTTGAATTTATGATTTCGAATAATTAAAGTTATTGTTTTAAAATGATTTTGATAAAGTAAGAAAATTCAAAAATTACTATTTATGAATGAATTGATAATTGTTCATCCAATGATTTTGAATGTTTTAATAATGTTGAAATAATTGTGAAAATCCATGGTGTTGCATGTTTTAATAATTGCAATAATTGTTGCACTCTTGAATGTTTGAGAATGCGTTATGTGATTTGGATTGTTTATGCATTTATGTGACATTGGGAATGACATTTCGTTTGATTATGATCTGCGCATTAAAAATCAAGTTTCGAAATTGTGCCTTCAGGCAATTTGATTTTTGCGTATGAAATGTGTTAAGTGGGTTTGGTTAGGTCTCTCTGTGAGTCAGTGCACTGTCTCTATTCGTTATAGCCTTCTCCAGGCTGCCCGCTAGTGGCACGGAGCTCCGAATTCGGACTCCCTTCACGGCTACACTGGACCACAATGCGGGAAAGTGTAGTACGTTCTGTTCACGGTTGCACATGACCGCTAAGCGGGAATGTACAGTATGTTCTGTTTCGGACCGAACCAGACCATTTTGATATGTTATGTGTTTTTGATTTGTTTTTGTGTGCTGCATTCATGTTCAAAATTGAGAAATAAAAAGGTGAGATTTATATGAAATGTTTGAAAAATTGAAAAGCTGGAGGAAATTGTTTGAAAAGTTTCAAAGTTTGGAAAAAATTAGCCCTTTTAGCAAAAAGTTTATGAAAAATGATTTCTGCTTATTGGTCAATTTATAAATGTGTTATCCACTGAGCTGTGTAGCTCACCCCCTTTCATCCCCATCTCCAGGTTTCGTGCAGGAGATCGGATAAAAGAGTGTCAAGACATTCGATTCGATTTTGTATTATTTGGATTTTTGTGTAAATTGAGATTTTGGTATTAAGATTGGATATGGCTTAAATTGCCATGTAAGTATATGATTTATGAAGTTTGTATGTAATTGTGTATATTGGGTTGATGTAAAAGAATGAAGAGGTTGATGTACGGATTTAAAATCTGTAATTGTAAATAATTTTGGAAATTTTATATGAAATTGTGTATGATTTTAGGAAAATATATTGTTAATTGATGTGGGAATTTGATTGAAGTGATTAGAACTAAGTTTGCGTTTGTTTGCTGGTGTTTGGATTCCGGACGGGAGGTCCGATATGGATTTGTGTTGTTGAGTTGAGATATTAGAAGTGTATTTTTGCCTTTGCAGGTTTTGGGTTAGGTCAAAGGCAGCCGTTATGCTACCAAAATTTCGTTAGATAAATTGAAAATGAATAAAAATAAGATTTAGATGTATGAAAGATGGATTTATGAGATTGGTATTAATGTTAAGAAGTTTGTTATGATTTGAGTGAGATTATGAAATTAATAAATTTCTAAGAAAAAGGAAATGGTATGATTTGCATGAGTTTGAGTAAAAATGGTTATAAGAATGTTCGCCAAAAATGCAAGTATACGTTTCTGCCGTTAGTAATAATAATATCGATCCCTCAGAGACTATTAACTCAACTATCAACTCGATTCTGAGAACTTAATTCAAGTGCAAAAGTAACAGGGTATTTGTTTCAGAATTGGTAATTCAAATTAAAAAAGCAAAAGGCAACAATTAAATGAAAAAACTTATAAGATATAAAAGCATCTAGGCTTCTAGCTTCCCCCAATGGACAAACGAACATCACATAATTAACTATTTATCATTCAAACCTAACTTGCTAGTCGAAGATTCCTAAGTATTTACTACGTCCTCTCGGCTATATAGTAAACCTATTCGATAACCAACCATGACCGTATCTCTACTCTTGGTTGTTAATCGTCAAACGCCTTAAGCTACAATCTCTATCGACTACTTAGCATGCATCGGTTACCTCTCGGCCTCCCTAACCACCAATCATACAAGTATGAACCTAGGCTAATTTATTCAATGTCCAACCCAAAATTACCCTCTCAAATCTCAATCGGATTCACAAATCAAGTTTAAGGTTAGCTACTCCTCAATCAAGCATTAAGAATTGAATAAACTAAACAAGTATTTAAGGATAAAAACCGGAATGAAATTAAATAAATAATCAAGGGTATTCGATTCTCCCATCCATTGAGTTCTTGCTAAAAACCTAGAATAAAGATTTAGCTACTCATAGTATCGAGAAAACAACTAACAACAAAAGAGTTTATTGTTCAACACAACAATAAACGGATAGAAAAGAAGGAATTGATTCTGTCACAATCGTCTATTCCAATCCTCCCTTTTTTTCATCTTGGTCTTTTCTCTCCCTTTTATGACGATCCTCTCTTTGTCCTCTTGTCTGCCGTCACTCCCCTATGACGATCCTCTCTCTCCCAAAAAAAAACCTCTTTTACAGCTCATCCGCTTAGGTTAAAATTGACCCAACTTGACTTTCAGCCCAACTCTCGCGGGCGCGAGGTGACACGATCGCGGGCGCAACAGTGCAATCTGACGAACTTCCAAGTTTCTGAGTAGCATGCCTTCGCGGGAGCGAAATATCACTCTCGCGGGCGCGAGAGTAGAAGTAAGGTTGACTACGTGGAAAAATTGCTGAATTAGTCCTTGCCAACTCCAGATCATTCAATTAAGTCCTTGCACGTGCCAATTAACTCCTAAAACTTGAATAAGGCCTGAAACACTAACACACAGGTGAAAAATACCACTACGTGGAAAAATACTAAAAATACGAAAAGTAATAAAAACACACAAAAAGCGAGGAAAGATAACTTGTACTCGACTCAAAACAAGACTAAAACGACAATAAAAACTACACAAATATGCGAGTTATCAAAGAAAAAGAAAGAAAGAAAAAAAAATTATACCGGATTTCGGATGGTTAGTTGAGGTAATCCAACGCGATAAGTTTTCTATACTTTGTGCTTTTCCGGGATGTCGGAATGTATTTCAGTTCGATACATTCGTTTTTCCGATTCGGTTGGTATGATTAATCCGATTTGTATTTTGCTTCCATATTTTGGTATTCGTACTTTGTTTCGCAAGCACTTTTGATTCGTACTTTTGTCTCCGCTTCGTACTTTGTTTTCGTATTCTGTTGTTTTGTTTTCGTTCTTTGTATCCGTTCCTACTTTTGCGGTTGGGATCTGGTTCCCAAGAACGGGTCCCAACAGGTTTGCCCCGGTTAGGTTCTCCGATCATTGTGTGGATACCGTTAGAGACGGTCTCTTTTGGTCGTTATGGTTTGACTTTGATATATAGACACATGGATCCTGGCTTTCAGGAAGGTCCCGGAAAAAAAAATTTTTGTTTTCCGCACCGTGTGCATGTGATGCACACACCGGGATTTTCCTACAGTGGTATCAGAGCCACTTGTGTCGTATATAACGAAGAAATCATACCTAGGTCGTAGCTGCCTATTGCTTGTGACGATGATGCATGTTGACTATGTTAAATTAGAAATCAGTATGGAAAACTTGTTTTCGAAATTATCTTGCTCAGATATGCTCATAAGATGTTTTTGAATATGTCTGTGGAAGGAAAGAATTTATCAATGTGATTTGATATGGTTTTGCTAATTTATTCCCTAATGTACTGGTTGCTGTGTTTGTGCACATTCCTTGAACAGGCAGGCTTATAAATTCGAGAATAAATTATAGAAAACAAAATTTTCGGATTTTCTTTCACCTACATGTCTCTAAGATGTTTATATATGTCTATGAGGATGGAAAAAAAATTTCGAGGTGATTTACTATTTATTTGAGAATTTATTGTGTGCTGATGGGAATAACTGTGTTGAGGAACACAGATTCAACATTGGCTTTGTTCCCGAGGTTGGTTGAGTTTTTGTTGGAAATAAATCCTGAAAAAATTCATGGAGAATTTTGTGAACATTTTGTAACCTCTGTAAGTTTCTCAGAATTTATTGAAATTGTTTCAATGAGTTTTTCAAGCTAAAGACAGAGTATGGCAGTTTTGAGAAAATTGCTGGAGCTGTTTTGCTTGGAATGATTGGTTGTGTATTTCTCAATTCCAATGCCTTGGATCATTTTTAATGTGATTAAAAATATGTTATATTAATTTTGTATGCTTTTCAAACTGATTTTCTTGAAATTGGGTTTCCAAAAATTTTCGGATGTCAAATATGTCATATTAGCGTCTCGTTAGTGTATTTCGTTGTCTTGATTGTTTTGGCCGTCACAATTTTGTGACCAGTGCCGAAGTAGTCTTGATAAAGTATAGACTGCCTAGAGATACTTAGGGTGATAGTTTGATATTCTCAAATTATTTGGAAATCTAAGTGAATAATAGTGTATTCATCGATTTCAAGTATTTCATGTATAGTATAACTATATATGGTAAGCATGATACAATGAAAGTGTTTCATTGGTACATCAAAGTAAAGTATATTACACTTGGTATTGTGAATTTGAACTACACGGATTGAGAAATTAGCCGATTAGAGAGCATGCCAAAAAGTAGTCGACTAACACATGCACTAATCGACTAGCACATGCACAAGTCGACTAGCTCGTGCACAGGAGTCAAAAGTAGTCGACTAGCACATGCACCAGTCGACTAGCTCGTGCACAGTAGTCAAAAGTAGTCGACTAGCACATGCACAAGTCGACTACAACATGCAAAGGTGGGATGATGAAATGCCCTAAATCATTCCATATAGTCATAGTGACTATAATCCTACAGCTTGGAGAAGAAGAAGAGTGAAGAAAGTTGAAATCCCTCAAACATAATATGAAAACTAACGCCTTCCATTAATATGGGGAGAACCAGAGTTCTTATAGAGTTCGGGTTGTTGGGTAAACCTAAGCTCACTCTATACGGATATGTTCAAACCATGAAAATTACGATTTTCGGATTAATGGGTCGGTTTTTCACTAGAAGTGTTGATTTGTTGAGTAAACCCAAGGTCATTTTAGTAATGTCGGATATCGACCCACTAGGACATTTTGTCATAATGTTTCTTGGATTCGTAGTGAGGGTTATGGATTCTTTGAAACTAGTGGGAGCCATATGCATGTCATGCAAGTCCTTATGATCATGCATGTAATTCTATTCTAACATTCTTTCTCTCTCTCTTTCCCTATAGGTTGATTAAAGATGTCTTCTAGTGTGAATTTGCGCTCACTTATGGACTCTAATAAGTTAACTGGACCTAATTTTCTCGATTGGCTGAGAAATCTGAGAATTGTTCTCAGATCTGAGGAACTGGGCTATGTCCTAGATGTTCCACTTCCTGATCCACTTGTTGTTGATGCTATCAAGAAGGATAGCAAGCCAATGCTTGTGGTGGACTCTTCTTCTGGTTCAAAGAAAAAGAAACTGAAGAAGAAAAGGTCTAAGATACCAAAAGAAAGTGCAGCCAAAAAGAAAACCAAATTAACTGCACCAAAAGGAACTTGCTTCCATCAGGCAAGACCGCCACCTAAGCGGGCTATAAAGTCTATCCGAAGAATCAAGGTAAGAAGGCATCGATGCCTCGACTTCTTTAGGTATGTTTGTCATTGAGGTTAATACTGTTTCTGACCATAACATATGGGTATTATATACCGGTTGTGGCTCACACATATGCAATGATATGCAGGGCCTCAGGGACAGTAGACAGCTCATATAGGGAGAACTAGACCTGCGTGTAGGAAATGGAGAAAGAGTTGCTGCATTAGCCGTAGGCACTTATTTTTTGTCACTCCCCAGTGGGCTTGTAATTAAATTGGATGAATGTTATTTTGTACCTGTTTTGACAAAGAACATATCGTCTATTTCTTGTTTAAAGAGAGCTGGTTTCCATTTGATTTTTAGTAACAATGGTTGTTTTATTAGTTTGAATGGAATGCTTTATGGTACTGGTACATTATGCAATGGAATTTACATATTAGATATGTCACATCCAATTATGAATGTCAATGACACGAAAAGACATAAACGAGATAATTTAAAATCAACTTACTTATGGCATTGTCGCCTTGGCCATATAAATGAGAGACGCATAGCTAAGCTCCATAAGAGTGGTAGTTTAGGATCATTTGATTATGAATCATATGACACATGTGAATCTTGTTTATTAGGCAAGATGACAAAGTTACCCTTTAAGGGAAAGGGTGAACGAGCGACTGGAGTATTAGACCTAATACATTCAGATGTATGTGGTCCGATGTCCATCCATGCTAGAAGTGGTTGTCTTTACTTCATTACCTTTATCGATGATTATTCTCGATATGGGTATTGTGATCTCGATGAGATACAAATCAAGCATTTAAAAGTTCAAACAATTGAAATGAAGTAGAAAACCAACTTGGGAAAAGTATCAAGACATTACGATCCAATCGTGGTGGGGAATACTTAGACCAACAGTTTTTAGATTATCTCAGAGATAATGGGATTTTATCTCAATGGACTCCTCCTTACACACCACGGCATAGTGGTGTGGCTGAAAGGAGAAATCGAACCTTGTTAGACATGGTACGATCGATGATGGGCTTTGCAAAGTTACCAAAATCCTTTTGGGGGTATGCACTCGAGACAGCTGTTTATTTGTTAAATAGAGTTTCATCAAAGACAGTTGATGTTACTCCATATGAGATGTGGACTAACAAAAGACCCTATCTTACTCATTTGAAAGTTTGGGGTTGTCCCGCTTATGTGAAGCGGATCTGATCGGATAAACTTGATGCAAAGTCCGACAAGTGTTTGTTTGTAGGATATCCTAAAGAAACAATGGGATATCAATTCTACCTTTCGAGGAACAAAAGGTGTTTGTTTCAAAGCATGCTGTCTTTTTAGAGAAAGAGTTTCTTTTACAAGAAGACGGTGGGAGCAAAATTGAACTTGAAGAAGTTCAAGATCCTCAAACAGAGCGCAGATCAATCGCTGAACTCAAGCTGTGACTCATACAGATGAAGTAACGATTCAACCTTCTACAACACACTAAATTGTAGATCACGTAGATACGCCTGCTCCCGAGAGATATGGATTTTCGTGAGTGAACAGAATGACGATTGCTCATAGAAGATAATGAGCCTACCACCTATGAAGAGGTTCTGAAGAGTTCAGAGTCTGAGAAATGGCTTCAAGCCATGAAAGCTGAAATGGATTCTATGTATGAAAACCAAGTATCGACTTTGGTTGAGGCACCCGAAGGAATAAAACCTATAGGGTGTAAATGGGTTTTCAAAAAGAAAACCGACATGGATGGTAATGTAATTACCTATAAAGCAAGGCTTGTGGCTAAAGGCTTTCGTCAAAGACAAGGAGTTGACTACGACGAGACCTTCAGCCCAGTAGCAATGCTTAAATCCATTAGGATACTTCTAGCCATTGCCACTCATTATGATTATGAGATATGACAAATGGATGTAAAGACAGCTTTCCTAAATGGAAATCTAGCTGAGGATGTGTATATGACACAACCTGAGGGCTTCATCTCCTATGATGGCGAAAAGGTATGCAAGCTTCAAAAATCCATCTATGGATTGAAACAAGCATCCAGGAGTTGGAATATCCGTTTTGATGAGGTAATCAAAGAGTTTGGTTTCTCACAAAATGCGGATGAACACTGTGTATGTAACATCCCGTTACTGTTAGCAAGGGTATTTGGGTAATTGGGACAGACTGATAGATTTCACTGCATTCACTGATTGACATATTATTGGCCTCTGATTATAGAGGAACAGGTTTATAGCATATGCATTTATTCAAAGGTACATGCATTCATGATTTTTCGGCATTTTAATTGTGAGTATGAATTGATTGGATTGTGAACTGGAAACTGACTGGATCGTGATCGATTGAGAAATTAGGTGTAATTGGGTTCAAATAATTGATTTAGAATTGTTTAAGAGTGATTCGCAATTGATAGTGGCTTATAGGAAATTTTCTAAAAATTCGGGAGAAAATGCCCGGACCGGAAATTTTCGAGTGACAGACCGATTGACCGTATGGTACTGAAAGAATTGTCCAATGGCGATGGAAAATTAGAGTTATACTGTTAGGAAATTAAAATGTTGAGCCATTGAAATTTGGAGACTGAAATTTGAACTGATTTGGAGACCTATGTCTATAAATAGTTAGGTTTGAAATTTTGGGGATTTTCCTAAGGCATTACCGTTTCTTCTCTTCCTCCTCCCACGGTGTTCATCGATTCCTCCCATCAGTGAGATTCTTCGATCTTTTCTTGTGGTTTTCTCCTCATTGTGCAAGGCTAACTTGTTTATTGTGATTGATGAAGGTTGAGAAGCTTTGAGAGTGGTTAATCATTGATATTGAAGGATTATTAGGTTTACGGTGATTTGAGAGATTTGTGGATTTGAGGTTGTGATTGGTAAGTTTTAATGGTTTTAATGTGGTATTAATGGTTTTGATGCATTTATGGCATTTATTATGGTTGATTTGGGTAGTTGAGAGTGTTAATGGGGGTTTTAGAGAGAGAAATGGACGGAAAGCGATCGGAGAAGACGGTGGCACGACCCGCACGTCGCGACGTCTAGCGCAGCCTCGCCGCGACGAGTAAATTAAATGCTCGCCGCGACGAGCGCTTAGTTTCACACCGCGGCGAACGTTCTCGTTTACACTACGGCGAGCCGCGAAGAGGATGCACGCCGCGGCGAGCGTCCATCACGCCGTGGCGAGCGACCTTCTCTTCGTCGCGGCGAAGGGGCGTAGGTCGCGGCGAGGGGTGGAAATTCTGAATGGATGAGTGTTAATTTATAGGGCATAATTTATGGTATAGACCTCCGATTGAGGTGATTCCTGATTCGTTGCGAACTAGGGAAAGAGGTTTTCAATTGAGGAAATATAGGAGAGTCAGAATTTAATTTAAATGGTATCGATTCATAGAGAATAAGGTCAATTATGGTTCCAATAGTGACCTAAGTATTGAATTGTGACAATTGGAATTTCAATTGGAGTTTAATTGGAATTTTCAATAGAGGTTTTGACCCAATGGATATGGAATTGCTATAGGGTATATGAATCGAGGAGAATGAACTGAATTTTAGGATTGGATCAATTATTGTTGACCAATTGAGTGAGAAGTTAGAATTGGGCATAAGATATCAAAATTGGGTTTTAGCGCCGGGAAAATCGTGAACATGCATTATACATATTTCCACTGAGACATATGCATCATTGCACTGTTTTGACTGAGCATCTAGTAATGGGGATTTATTTAACTGTTATAGAGGCGCCGTTGGATCATCATTCCACGGACATTGCTGGGACTTCTAGGCAGTAGCTCGGAAGTTACAGGTGAGTAACCTAGTTGGTTTTTCAAATTCCTGATTGTCTAAATGCTCAATGTGAATTACTTGCCAATGTGAAATTGCATTATTACTGAAATGTACATGATCGAATGGCATGCTTCTACTATATTGGATTGGACTACTACATGACACTGAGAAATGCAATACTGGGCTTTTATAGCCATACACTGAATTACTGAACACTACATTACATGCATAAATGCATGATCAGATAATGGATATGTGACCCAAGTTGCTATTATCACTGAAAAGAGCCTCGAACTCTAACACTGTACTGACCGGTCCTCGAGCCCGAGGGGAGAAATCTCGACGCCCCCCATCGAATCTCGATCGAGCACTTGGGCACAACACTGAATAACTGGAAAAGAGTCACATCTGCATTGCAATTTCATGATTAACTGATTTGTGACAATGAATGATTACGTGATGGCATGATTTACTGTAAATTGTGATATGATACTGCCAATTGTTACATGCTATTGTAATTTGTTATATGATAAATTGAATACTGCCATGCTGTACGCAATATGCGTAATGCATGATTTGAGTGAACCATCGATGATGGTTTCTCACTGAGTTCGCAAACTCACCCAAAATTGCAACCTATTTTTCAGGATCGATAGAGTAGACTCCTAGCTCCGGAGATAGTCTTTTCCTGCCGTGCGAGCGTGATGGCAAGAGAAGCGATGGCACACAGGTCGGTCAGCTAGGTTGGACTTTTGCGGATGACTTACGATAGATGCTTGTATCAGTTTCCTTTTTGGTGTTGTTTAGGGGATTGATAGACTTGTCTATTCTGATATTGGATGACTGTTTCAAGATTATTTTGGATTTTAAAATTTACTAATTTATGATATATTATGGTTTTTAATTATTGCGATGCCAAGTGGACTATCAGTCGGATTTTCTGGTAGTGCACCTTTATCGTGGGATACGTGTCGGAGCGACCTTCGGACGTCCCGATGTGTACCCTACGGTGAGGGGGCGCTACATTAGGTGGTATCAGAGCATGGTTTGGCATCTTTTGGGATTAGTCAATTTAGGCTTGAATTACCGTGAGAATAGCAGAACTGATCGAAATTTCTTGTTTATTTTAGGTCATCTGTTCTTGGAGATCGAGTTGAGCTACCAGCTGACCTGTAATCGGTAGGAGCTAGTAGGGAGTCCCTCATGCCTCATTCAGAGGAGTTGCCTCCTCGAGTTCCTGTGAGACGGGAACGGAGATATGATCGACTGCATAAGCAAGGGGCTGTTGATTTCTTTGGCAGCACAGACCCTGCTGAAGCTGAGGGATGGCTAGAGAGGACTGTGAGAGTCCTAGATCAGATGGATTGCGACCCTGAGGAGAGATTTGATTATGTCGTCTCTTTGCTAGAGGGTCCTGCATATCAGTGGTGGAAGACTGTCCCGGGCAATACCACCAGGCCCTGTACACTGACAAGGGATGACTTTCTGAGGGCCTTCAAGGACAATTACATGCCCAAGGTCTATCTGGAAATGAAGATGCAGGAGTTCTTAGAGCTGAGACAGGGTCAGATGACCGTGGCCGACTATGAGGTGCGGTTCAACGAGCTGATGGGCTATGCTTCTACATTGGTTGCTACTGAGGCTGACAGGTGTCGGCGTTTTGAGGGCGGACTCAATTTGGAGATCCATACCCGATTGGCCAGGTCTGACATGGGTAATTTCATTGAGCTGAGGGCTGCTGCAGTGAGGATAGAGTAGCTACTGAGACAGAATCTGCTTGAGACTGGTCAGGGGACCAGGCATAAGAGATCTAGTGTGATCGAGCGATCTTGTGAGAGTACAAGAAGCATCAAAATAGGCCCTTCAGTCCGCAGGAGGGGTTAAACCGTCCGCGGGCAGAGGGGCGATTTATGCTGGACTGGTAGTGGTGGCGGCGATCTTTAGAGTTTGAGGCGATCTGTTCCTTTATGCGAGCATTGTGACAAGAGGCATAGTGGAGAGTGTCGATGGCTGTCTGGAGCCTATTTGAGGTGTGGCTCGATGGATCACCTGGTAAGGAACTGCCCAAAGACTTTGGGAGCCCAATCTACTATGACTGGAAGGTCAGGCAGCAATACCACGGTGCAGCAGAGCCGTGGAGGTGGATCGGGATAGAGAGGCCGAGGCCGAGCTCGAGCAGAGGGGTCCGCAGTGAGGGCAGAGGGTGCGAGCAGCGTGACAGCCTCGAGCCGTGGTCTATGCCATGACTTCGGCAGGAGGCCCAGATTCCCTGATGTTATTCGGGTATGCTTCGATTTCGATTTTGAAGCATATGCATTGTTGGATCTGGATCCACTCATTCTTTCATTGCACCGCATTTAGCATGTATAATCGCATGGGATAGGCAGAGGTTACAGATATGGGTTAGAGGTGAGTACACCTCTAGTAGTCTGTTGTATTGGGAGAGGTCTCGTATAGGGTGTCGGTTCGGATCGTAGAAGCGATTCTCAATGCTGATCTGATCATTTTGCCTCTGAGGGAGATTGGCGTGATATTGGGATGGACTGGTTGACTGCACATAGGGCTATCATGGACTGTTATACCAAGGAGGTTGTGTTAGAGTCTCCTGGTCAGCCCAGAGTGGTATTTCGAGGAGTTAGTCAGGCGGTGCCATCGAGGATGATTTCCTTCCTGAGTGCCCTGAGGTTGATGCAGGGAGGTTGTGAGGCCTATCTGGCTCACGTAGTGGATTCTAGAGTCGAGCAGAGATTGCAGGATGTTCCTGTAGTTAGGGAATTTCCATATGTGTTTCCTGAGGAGTTAGCGGGATTGCTGCCAGAGCGGGAGACAGAGTTTGGGATTGATCTCGTCCCCAGTACCGCTCCTATATCGATACCTCCATATAGGTTGGTGCCGGTGGAACTGAGGGAGCTTAAGGCTCAGTTGTAGGAGCTTCTGGATAAGGGGTTCATTAGACCGAGTGTTTCGCCATGGGGAGCTCCGGTACTGTTTGTGAAGAAGAAGGACGGGACACTGAGGTTGTGTATCGATTATAGGCAGTTGAATCGGGTGAAGAATAAGTATCCACTGCCTAGGATCGATGATTTATTTGATCAGTTGCATGGAGCTCATGTGTTCACTAAGTTGGACCTGCGATCAGGTTATTATCAGTTAAGGATTGCAGAGGCTGATGTGCCTAAGAGTGCTTTCAGGAGCAGGTATAGGCATTTCGAGTTCTTAGTGATGCCGTTTGGGTTGACTAATGCCCCGACAGCCTTCATGGCCTTGATAAATAAGGTTTTTCAGCCCTACCTGGACCAGTTTGTGATTGTATTTATTGATGATATTCTGGTTTATTCGAGGAGTAGACAGGAGCACGCTGAGCATCTAAGGATTGTTCTTCAGGTCATGAGAGAGAGACAGTTGTTCACCAAATTCACTAAGTGTGAATTCTGGCTGGATGAGATTGTATTTCTGGGGCACGTGGTGTCCGGTGAGGGTATTCAGGTGGACCCTCATAAGATAGAGGCGGTTATGAGTTGGGAGATTCCGAGGAGTGTGCCAAAGTTGCGGAGTTTCCTAGGATTGGCCGGATATTATCGGAGGTTCGTCGAGGGATTTTCGTTGATCTCCGCCCCTTTGACGAAGCTATTAAGGAAGAATGTGCCGTTCAGATGGTCTGAGGAGTGCCAGAAAAGCTTTGAGGAGCTGAAACATCGGTTGACGACTGCACCGATGTTAGGCATTCCATATGGGACTGGAGGCTTTGTGGTTTACAGTGATGCCTCGCATCAGGGATTAGGATGTGCATTGATGCAGCATGGGAGAGTTATAGCATATGCCTCGAGATAGTTGAGGTCTCACGAGGTGAATTATCCGGTACATGACTTAGAGTTGGCCGCAGTTGTGTTTGCTCTGAAGATCTGGAGACATTATCTGTATGGGGAGACGTTCCAGATCTTCACTGATTATAAGAGTTTGAGGTATCTGTTGAGTCAGAGAGAGCTCAATCTGAGACAGAGGAGATGGATAGAGTTACTGAAGGATTACGACTGCACGATTGAGTATCATCCAGGGAAGGCCAATGTGGTGGCCGATGCATTGAGTAGGAGATCGCATGGTAGTGCAGCTCAGATTCAGGCTTCGAGGTTGCCTGGTTTGATTCAGTTGAGAGCTCTTAATGTACAGATGGATTTAGGTCAGGATGGAGCTCTGTCTGCTACTCTGAGGCTTAGGCCGATGTTGCATGACAGGATCAGGAGAGTTCAGGATCAAGATCTAGTTTTAGTGAGACTGATTGAGAGAGTGCAGACTGGTACAGATTCAGAGTTTGAGTTGAGAGATGGAACATTGTGGATGGGACAGAGACTGTGTGTGCCAGATGTAGATGATTTGAGACGTGAGATTCTGGAGGAGGCTCACGTAGCTGCCTATGCTATGCATCCTGGTGCGACCAAGATGTATAATTGACTGAGACAGCATTTCTGGTGGCCTGGTATAAAGAGGCAAGTGGCAGAGTATGTGTCCAGGTGTCTGACATGTCAGCAGGTTAAGGCTGAGCATCAGGCTCCAGTGGGGAAGTTGCATTCGTTGCCCATTCCGGAGTAGAAATGGGAGCGAATTACCATGGATTTTGTTATGGGATTGCCTAGGACACCGAGGCAGCATGATGCTATCTGGGTCATAGTGGACCGGTTGACTAAATCGGCTCACTTCTTGCCAGTGAGGGAGAGCAATACTCTCGATCAGTTGGCCCAGAAATATGTAGCAGAGATTGTGCGGTTGCATGGGGTTCCGTTGTCGATAGTCTCGCATGAGGATCCTGTGTTCACTTCGAGGTTCCGAAGAGCCTCTGATCGCATGGGTATGAGGTTGAACTTCAGTATAGCGTTTCATCCTCAGACAGATGGACAGAGTGAGAGGACGATTAAGACTGTTGAGGACATGCTTCGTGCTTGTGTATTGGAGTTCAGAGGAGCATGGGATCAGTATTTGGCAATGATCGAGTTTGCATATAATAACCAGTATCAGAGTAGTATTGGGATGTCACCGTATGAGGCCTTGTATGGGCGACCGTGTCGATCGCCGCTATATTGGGATGAAGAGGGTATGAGATCGATTGAGGGTCCCGAGCTGATTCAGGATATAGTGGATAAGGTACAGTTGATCCGGAGTCACATCAAGGCGGCTCAGGACAGACATAAGAGTTATGTGGATCAACATCGGCGAGAGATGGAGTACAGTGTAGGTGACAGAGTGTTTCTCCGAATGTCACCTTGGAGAGGAGTGCTGAGATTTGGCCGTAAGGGCAAATTGAGCCCCCGGTACATATCCTTGAGAGGATAGGACCGTTGGCTTACAGATTGGCGTTACCGAGTGAAATCTCCCAGTTGCATGACGTGTTTCATGTTAGTATGCTCGACGGTACTGCCTGCATCTGACGATGTGATTCGGCTCAGAGATTGAGGTGGCAAAGATGATTTGAGCTATGTCGAGGAGCCGCATGCATTATAGGATCACGGGTCAAGAAGCTGAGGAATAGGGTGATTCGATTGGTGAAAGTCCTTTGGAAGAACCACTCTTCTGAGGAAGCTACATGGGAGACTGAGGAGCATATGAGGAGTCAGTATCCTCATTTATTCAATCGGACAGGTATTAAATTTAGGGACAAAATTTTTATTAGGAGGGGTGAATTGTAACATCCCTTTACTGTTAGCAAGGGTATTTTGGTAATTGGGACGGACTGATAGATTTCACTGCATTCACTGATTGAACATATTACTGACCTCTGATTATAGAGGAACAGGTTTATAGCATATGCATTTATTCATAGGTACATGCATTCATGATTTTTCGGCATTTTAATTGTGAGTATGAATTAATTGGATTGTGAATTGGAAACTGACTGGATCGTGATCGATTGAGAAATTATGAGTAATTGGGTTCAAATAATTGATTTAGAATAGTTTAAGAGTGATTGGCAATTGATAGTGGCTTATAGAAAATTTTCTGGAAATTCGGGAGAAAATGCCCGGATCGGAAATTTTCAAGTGACAGACCGATTGACCGTATGGTACTGAAAGAACTGTCCAATGGCGATGGAAAATTAGAGTTATACTGTTAGGAAATTAAAATGTTGAGCCATTGAAATTTGGAGACTGAAATTTGAACTGATTTGGAGACCTATGTCTATAAATAGTTAGTTTTGAAATTTTGAGGATTTTCCTAAGGCATTACCGTTTCTTCTCTTCCTCCTCCCACGGTGTTCATCGATTCCTCCCATCGGTGAGATTCTTCGATCTTTGCATATGGTTTTCTCCTTATTGGGCAAGGCTAACTTGTTTATTGTGATTGATGAAGGTTGAGAAGCTTTGAGAGTGGTTAATCGTTGATATTGAAGGATTTTAAGGTTTACGGTGATTTGAGAGATTTGTGGATTTGAGGCTGTGATTGGTAAGTTTTAATGGTTTTAATGTGGTATTAATAGTTTTGATGCATTTATGGCATTTATTATGGTTGATTTGGGTAGTTGAGAGTGTTAATGGGGGTTTTAGAGAGAGAAATAGACGGAAAGCGATCGGAGAAGACGGTGGCGCAACCCGCACGTCGCGACGTCTGGCGTAGCCTCACCGCGACGAGTAAATTAAATGCTCGCCGCGGCAAGTGCTTGGTTTCACGCCGCGGCGAACGTTCTCGTTTACGCCGCAGCGAGCCGCGAAGAGGATGCACGCTACGACGAGCGTCCTTCACGTCGCGGCGAGCGACCTTCTCTTCGTCGCGGCGAAGGGGCGTAGGTCGCGGCGAGGGGTGGAAATTCTGAATGGATTAGTGTTAATTTATGGGGCATAATTTATGGTATAGACCTCCGATTGAGGTGATTCCTGATTCGTTGCGAACTAGGGAAAGAGGTTTTCAATTGAGGAAATATAGGAGAGTCAAAATTTAATTTAAATGGTATCGATTCATAGAGAATAAGGTCAATTATGGTTCCAATAGTGACCTAAGTATTGAATTGTGACAATTGGAATTTCAATTGAAGTTTTAATTGGGATTTTCAATAGAGGTTTCGACCCAATAGATATGGAATTACTATAGGGTATATAAATCGAGGAGATTGAACTGAATTTTAGGATTAGATCAATTATTGTCGATCAATTGAGTGAGAAGTTGGAATTGGGCATAAGATATCAAAATTGGGTTTTAGCGCCGGGAAAATCGTGAACATGTATTGTACATATTTCCATTGAGACATATGCATCATTGCACTGTTTTGACTGAGCATCTAGTAATGGGGATTTATTTAACTGTTATAGAGGCGCCGTTGGATCGTCATTCCACGGACATTGCTTTGGGACTTCAGCAAGAGTTCTCGGAAGTTACGGTGAGTAACCTAGTTGGTTTCTCAAATTCCTGATTGTCTAAATGCTCAATGTGAATTACTTGCCAATGTGAAATTGCATGATTACTGAAATGTACATGATCGAATGGCATGCTTCTACTGTTGGATTGGACTACTGCATGACACTGATAAATGCAATACTGGGCTTTTATAGCCATACACTGAATTACTGAACACTGCATTACATGCATAAATATATGATCAGATAATGGATATGTGACCCAAGTTGCTATTATCACTGAAAAGAGCATCGAGCTCTAACACTGTACTGAACGGGCCTCGAGCCTGAGGGGAGAAATCCCTGACACGTCCCCCACTGAATACTGACTGAGCACTTAGGCACAATACTGAATAACTAGAAAAGAGTCACATATGCATTGCAATTTCATGATTAACAGATTTGTGACAATGACTGATTACGTGATGGCATGATTTACTGTAAATTGTGATATGATACTGCAAATTGTTACATGCTATTGTAATTTGTTATATGATAAATTGAATACTGTCGTGATGTATGCAATATGCGTAATGCATGATTTGAGTGAATCATCGATGATGGTTTCTCACTAAGTTCGCAAACTCACCCAAAATTGCAACCTATTTTTCAGGATCGATAGAGCAGACTCCTAGCTCCGGAGATAGTCTTTTCCTGCCGTGTGAGCGTGCTAGCAAGAGAAGCGATGGCATACAGGTCGGTTAGCTGGGTTGGACTTTTGCAGATGACTTAGGATAGATGCTTGTATCAGTTTCCTTTTTGGTGTTGTTTAGGGGCCTGATAGACTTGTCTATTCTGATATTGGATGACTGTTTCAAGATTATTTTGGATTGTAAAATTTACTGATTTCTGATATATTATGGTTTTTAATTATTGCGATGCCAAGTGGATTATCAGTCAGATTTTCTGGTAGTGCACCTTTATAGTGGGATACATGTCGGAGCGACCTTCGGGCGTCCCGATGTGTACCCTACGGTGAGAGGGCGCTACAGTGTATATAAGAAGGTTAGTGGGACAGCAATCGTATTCCTTGTGCTATGTGCATCCCACTCCCGCGAGACCCGAACCCGACATTGACGGTGATATCCGAGCCCACGACCCGCGAGGGTGGTATGCTAGAGCAGTCAATGCAGTTTAAAAACTTATTATGATTTTTTTTCTTTTTGAAAACAGTCGAGTGCGCGGAAATAATAAACGATTTGGGTCCGTGATATGAAAACCCTTTTCAGTCATACACTTTATCAAAGATCACATTTCAAAACAATATTTATCAATTAGGGCCCTTAAACAATTCAGTACTATTTTTGCTGAATATAAAAGTACACATAATTCAAAATGACACAAATGCAGACGTGAACTGATCCTGACTTCAAACACCGACTCTCTTGCAAGAATCATACCCTGCTCCACTAACGGGTACTCTTCAATACCTGAAAATAATTGCAATGTGGGTGAGTTTGCGAACTCAATGAGAAACCATCATCGATGGTCCACCCAACGCATGCATATACAATCAATTCATATCATAGCACATATTAACACATTCCAAATTATCCCATGCATTGCCAATTTTACACATATAAGGCGACGCTTTCACACAAATCACATTTAATCATTCATATATATGATGCACATGTGACACTTTTCATTTTCATTTTGTTGTTGTGACCGTGCATACCAATTGTCCCAAAGGACGGGCATATTGCGTTGAGCCTGAGGCTCTGATACTCGTTGGGCGTGATATGCCCTAATACATTGAGCCAATGGCTCGATAAATATTAGACCAGAGATCCTATGCGTTGAGCTTAAAGCTCTCATATACGTTGGGCATAGCCCTGATCATCAAGCCGAAGCTCGGAATTAAGTTGGTTCCACCGGTCACAACTGTCATTATCTGATCATGCAATTACGCATAAATGCATATATCTCGTTTTATAATAATTTATGTCACAACCTAATACACTAGGTCCAATTTTGCATTTAACCAATTCACTTTCAATTATGCACATTCAACACTTCTATAACACATTCCAAATATTTCGAACACCTGTGGTTCGAAATCAATCAAAACAAACACACATAATCCTTCCTTAACTCCACATGACAATTGTACATGAAATTAAACACATATAGGTTGAGAAACCAACTAGGTTACTCACCTATTACTTCCGAGCTAATGCTGGGAAGTCTCTGCTACGTCGGTCGATCGACGCTCCAGTTGGGTCTCTATAAGAATCAGAGAATAAAACGATCACTAATTGTTCAATCCGAACTAGTAATGATGCACATGTAGGTGTAAATTGCATGTTCATGATATTCCTACCTAATCCCATTTTTTCATCGAAAAATCCGCCTAATTTAATGGTGCCGACAAGACTCAATTTGGACCTCTATAGGTCCCCAATAAATCAAATAAATAATTACTATATATATATAGATATAAGCCCTTATTTCCTTCTCTTTTTCCCTTTTTCCTGTCTGACATTCTAAGTAGCATAACTATTTACACACAATTCAGAAAATTACAAACCATACCTCTTTGGAAAGATCATGAAACCCTCTATAAGTTTCATGAAAACCATAAAAATCATATGTAGCGCCCCCTCACCGTAGGGTACACACCGGGATGCCCGTGGGTCGTTCCGACGCATAACCCACAGTAAGGAAGTGCTACAATCGCAAACGATCACTAAACACTCGCATGGCATCAATAAAATAAACCACAACATGCAATTCACTAAAATTCAAAACCACAATATTTCTTTCATTTACAATATCAATCCAAAATATAGACAAGTCTATCAGTTCCCTACAACTATATACAACAATCCAAAAAGGGAAACTAATAAAAACGTCTATACTAGGTCATCCCAAAAATATAAATGTTGCTCCAAATTGATCGCTCGGGCTTATCGCTCAATATTAAAATTGATCCTAAACCGTCAAATAAAATTTATACCAAGGATTGCAATACAGATGCAACCTCGTCGACTCTCAAGGAACCAAAGGTACTAACCGATCCTAGACTAGCCTAATGTTTGAATGATGCATGCAATTAAAGCAATAAAAGGAGGTTTTGATTTGATTAACTAAAATTAAACTAAGCCAAAGTAAGAATAAATGTTTTGGGATTTTAGAAAACTAAACGATTGAAATTAAACAAGTTTGAAATCAACTTACTAAAACTCTCTCCGAAAATGTAGCTCGTCATCATCGCTCAAAATAATATCGAGGTTTGAAATCCACTAAGTTTCAAAGCTAAACCTTAATAACTCGTTAAGTCCAAAATTAATTAATCAACTCGATTAATTAAAATTTGTTAAAAACCTTAGTGTATGTATATAATGATTAATGCAATAAATCGATCAAACAATAACACAACCAACTCAATCAAACACAACTAGGCAGATTAAATCGATTAATGCAATCATCCAAATGATATACATGAACTCCATGTATTTAAGCACAACATTCAACAATAATCAATCCATAACATATATCAAAGTTTAACATCCGATTAAACTATAACCGGATTCAATCCATCATACAATGTATTCTCCAACTCGAGTTAATACGAAAATATAACAGTAAATCTAAAACTAAGATCGATTACCCCGCTAAGCTCATTTTAACTCGACCCTCACTCCATCTTCAAGAGATCGGAGACTTAGCCACGCATCACGCAGAAGAGTCCATCATCGCTGGACACCGACGCTGCTCAAGACTCGACGGTGAAGGATGAAGGAATGGTCGCGCGAAATGAAGCGGAAGAGAAGGTGGTGAATGTGGACGGCGTCTGCTGCCTCCGAATCAAAACCGCAAAACCAAAGAAAACAAAACCTATTAGATTTAACCGAGAAAACAGAGAAGAAGAAGTTAACCTCGGGAGATTTGATCGTCGACTTATCGTTCAATATTAAAAATTGATCCTCGAAAATCGGTCAAATAAAATTTATACCAAGGATTGCAATACAGATGCAACCTGTCGACTCTCAAGGAACCAAAGGTACTAACCGATCCTAGACTAGCCTAATGTTTGAATGATGCATGCAATTAAAGCAATAAAAAGGAGGTTTTGATTTGATTAACTAAAAATTAAACTAAGCCAAAGTAAGAATAAATGTTTTTGGGATTTTAGAAAACTAAACGATTGAAATTAAACAAGTTTGAAATCAACTTACTAAAACTCTCCCGAAAATGTAGCTCGGTCATCATCGCTCAAAATAATATCGAGGTTTGAAATCCACTAAGTTTCAAAGCTAAACCTTAATAACTCGTTAAGTCCAAAATTAATTAATCAACTCGATTAATTAAAATTTGTTAAAAACCTTAGTGTATGTATATAATGATTAATGCAATAAATCGATCAAACAATAACACAACCAACTCAATCAAACACAACTAGGCAGATTAAATCGATTAATGCAATCATCCAACTGATATACATGAACTCCATGTATTTAAGCACAACATTCAACAATAATCAATCCATAAAATATATCAAAGTTTAACATCCGATTAAACTATAACCGATTCAATCCATCATACATTGTATTCTCCAACTCGAGTTAATACGAAAATATAATGTAAATCTAAAACTAAGATCGACACCCAGCTTAAGCTCACTTTAACTCGCACCTCACTCCATCTTCAAGAGATCGGAGACTTAGCCACGATCACGGCAGAAGAGTCCATCATCGCCGACACCCGACATTGCTCATGACTCGACGGTGAAGGATGAAGGAATGATCGCGGCGAAATGAAGGCGGAAGAGAAGGTGGTGAATGTGGACGATGTCTGCTGCCTCCGAATCAAACCGCAAAACCAAAGAAAACAAAACCCGTTAGACTAACCGAGAAAACAGAGAAGAAGAAGTTAACCTCGGGAGAGCGGTCATTGTTTTGCCCTAAATGGCAAGATTTTATAGGAGTCAGGCGGCGGGTCGGATCAAGGATTAATTTTCATTTATAGGCGGGTTACCCGACATTCGCCGCGACGAGTAGTCAGTAGTTCGTCATGCTAAGTCCGGATGGTCACCGTCATGCGTAATACATTAAATACCATTAATTTGTCATGACGAATGGAGGGTCTTGATTTCGCGGCTAATCTCAAGATGTTTACTTTTTAAATGTTGACTCCTTTGGTCCTACAAATACAACCTATTTGCAGATCAATTGTCCCAATAAAATTATGCGAATTAATGACAAATGACAACAAAATACCGACAATGTGCAATTTATCAAAACTCAATGCGGGACCAAAATAAGCATAAAAATCATAGATCGAGTCAACAGATGCATAATTACTAGAGAAAACGGGCCTAATTTATAGTATAAATTTGGTCCAATCAAATTTCACACTTAAACCTTTGTACTCTGAACAAAGCTTATAAGAGTCAAAAGGTACAAGAGTAAAAGAAAATTCTGCCCATGCTCAAACAACAACCAAAATTGACTCAATCCACTTTATCGTAATTCAACGCAAAGAAATTGAAAGAGTGCTAATAAAATAAACATTGAAAGAATTTAAGCACAAGAGATTGAACAACGGAGAATCACTCAAGATATGGTGTTTACGCCAACTCACTTGTATAGTAGGGATATTTTCTCTCAATCTACTTAATACATCTCCTACCATAGCTTGTATCAATTTTATTTCTCCACTACAAGGACTATCAATTGAAGATCAAGAGGTCTTTAAGGGTTGTAATGAGCGGAGGCTAAATGAATGGATGAAGTGAAATAAAGAAAAATATGAACATGCGCACTAAATGAGGAATTGATGTCAACAACCAAACTAAAACTAAACACTGAAATAAATTGAATACACAATTTTTTTTTTCACATTTTGGCTATCTCATTTTGAGATGCTAATCCCCTTTTTTGGGATACAACACATTATTATCCCTTTTTGGAATAAACAAGACTAACATTTTTTTTCATTTTCATTTTTCAACAACTTTTGATTGATTTTTTTTTTAATAAAAATAGAACAAACTGACTATTGACATCATCTGAAAATAATGCATGCAAATGCTCATAGCAAGAAGGCTCAAAGGGGCTAGCAAGGGAACGGTGTTTAGGGGTTGGTGTTTGGGGAAAGGGCTGAAAGAAAGAACGCCTCTATCATATCCACAAAAATCTAGTCCATCAAGCTTTGAGTAAAACCCACACAAGTTCTAGAGAAGCATGAACCAAGCAGATGCACACACAAAAATATAGAAGAAAAATCTTTGGCTCGAATATCCTTCCAACAAGGTTTTGTCTCAATGATCAATCTCAAAACTTAAAACTTAAAATGCTACCTTGTTAGCATGCTCCCATTTACTTTGTTTTGAAAACTTCAAAGTTAAAATTTTTGCCAAAACCAATTATCGTTCGAAGAATGGAGAGCATTTTCACAAAAACTAAAGTATCAGTTTGAAACTTATAAGGGCTTTACATGCAAGGGCACAAAAGAACGAGTGCAAAAAATGTTTGATTGAGTCCAAATTTATCAGTAAAAGCAACGGGCCCATAAAATTATGCACAAGTTTTAATAGGTGTACAATGCAAAATATAAAAGGGAACGACTCCCCCACACTTAAACATGGCATTGTCCACAATGACAAAAGTAGCAGGGCACAGAGGAAACGAAACAAAAATAGACAAAACAGAAATGTGGATATAGCATGAAGCTCAAAACGACAAGTTGCGCAACATGAAGGATTCAAAGAGCTAGCCTAGAACAGATCACAATGTCTAAGGATCCTACTCAGTTTGCACAATCATTCAATTAATCATCCCACATATCAACCATTCTCGTCAATCTAATCATGCTTTATTAGGAAGAACACAGAGCTAACAAAGGGAATCAAATTATTCAAACGGAAAGGAAATCCTACCTACTACTCTAATTCTATGGTTAAATCCTCCCCACACTTAAACAATATAATCATGCTCAACAATACGCACGCTGGTATAAAACATAGCACAATTATATAGTAAATGAAGGAAAGAGAAAACCCGGCACTCAAGGTGGGTCTCAGAGCTAAGATGGACTATCGCTTGATATCCAAGCTCCATTTCAAAGAGACTTGGTTGCTAGTCAACCCACGTCCATACCGCACCTAGTTGTGCTCTCGTAAAATCGCCAAAAGAGAAACTTTCTCCAAAATATCGTCGATGGCAGGATATAAAGTTTCTACAAATTGTAATGAGCTTCATCAATAGAAACATCAAGCATGTGAACTCCCAAAGAAGGAATAATCTTCATGAGGATGCTTCATAGCTTCATACATGTTGAAACTAACTTGTTGATCACCAACTTCCATGGTGATCTCCCCTTCCTTCATGCTAATCATCGTGCTCGCATCCGAAGGAAAGGGTCGCCCAAGGATCAAGGAAGTGTCCCGCACAACTTCGTAAGACATATCTAGAACGTAGAAATCTGCAGGAAACACTAATCCTTTCACCTGGACCAAGATGTCCTCGATGATTCCCACTGGATGACGGAAGGATCTATCAGCCAACTGTAAGACTACAGAAGTAGGCTTTATGCTCTTAACGCCCAAGGCTTCATAAACTGATTTCGGCATTACGTTAATCGCCGCTCCCAAATCCAATAGAGCTCTTCCAATGGTCACCTTTCCTATAACACAAGGAATGGTGAACGATCCCGGTCCCGACACTTCACCGGATTTGGGGCTTAAATAAAGCCGACACATTTGAGCTTACTTGGACACGCTCGTTTGGCGAAATTTCCTCTTGTTTGTGCACAAGTCCTTGGTACTTGGCGAAGTTTAAGACTTTCTTAATCAAATCCAGCGAGGGCACGTTGACTTCAACCTTCCCAAACAGTCAATGATTTCTTTTTCATGTTTGAGCTCATTGACTCTCTTGCTCATCGACACTGAATTCGAAAAGGAGTTCCTTTGTTGACTTCCTTACTTCTTTGGTTCATTTCGCCGATTTATCCTTATCGGCTCTTCTTCCCGAAATGCTCGATGATTGCTCTTTATCCTCAATTGTTGATTGCTTCTTGTTTCTCAACAATTCTTCTTCGCGATCACTGATCGCATGACTTGCTTTCTCTCACTTGAGGCGCTTCTTCAACCTCAATTTCCTCTGCATTCTTCTTCTTCAGAATGTCGAAATGCACTTTCTTTCCACCTCAACTCAATTGCATTTAAACTCTTGGGTTTATTACCGTGTTGGAGGGAATGGTTCCATCGCCCGAGCTTGGTTGTCACTCAAATTATTAGACAATTGGGTGACATAGGCTCATGTTCTCGGCCTTGGTCTCCCATTGCTCCATGCGTTTCTCCAAGGCACTAAAGCGGCAGCATTCTTAGCGGAGTCCTGTTGGATGAGGTTCGCGATGGCGTTGAATTGATTTCTTTGTGGAAGTTCGTTCCTCTTCATCAACATCATCATACCATGCGAAGTGATTAGTGTCCTCTTTTGGTGGTCGTGGTTGCACCGCCAACGCCTTGATCGGAAACCGGTTTGTAGATGGTCCAGCTCCACTCCCTGCGAAATCGGTTTAGTGCTCTTTCCGCTATTCCTCCAACTAAAATTTGGGTGGGATCTTCATCCTCATTATACGTGTTGGAGCACGGTCCCACTTAGAATTTTGTCTGCTTGGGTAGACCGCAGACACTTCTTCATACCTTCCAGACAGACGCTGAAATGTGCATCACCGATCCACAAGATTCGCAACTAGGTGCGACTTCCAAATGGAAGGTGACGGCGATGCACATTCAAATTCTTAAGCTCCGCTGTGATCGAGGATAACTGGAAGTTATCCGATGTTCCAAGGAATCTACTTTCGATTCGTGCTCTCCATTCTCTTAGTTTGAGCCGCCATGGCTCCTACTTCATTCACATTCCCGAATCGCGAAACTATATCATGGCGATGATTTAGGGCCATCCTTTTGATCAAGGCCCACGCTTCAGATGCGGTGAGGTCAATCAACGAACCTCCCAACGCAACATCCAACATTCCTTTTTCTTGATTCTTTACCCCATCATAAAAATATTGAACCAATTGTTCATCAGGGATTTGATGATGGGGGCACCGAGATAACAGATCTTGGAATCTGCTCCAAAATCATCTGAGGACTCGTCATAATCTTGTTCGCGTAATATATCTCCTTTCTCATCGACGACGCCCTAGAAGCTGGAAAATACTTTTCCGTAAAAGCTTTCCGCAAGTTGGCCTAACTGTGATAGGCATTCGCGACATGCCTTGGGAGGCTCATATACCACTCCCTGCCTTTCCTTCTAACGACAAGTGGAATACCTTCCACAAAGACTGTCCAGATGTGCTCCTACTGTGCTTCATACTTTGATGAGATCATTGTGAGGGCTCAAGATGCATGTAGGGTCCTCTCCCGCCAAACCGTGAAATTTGGGAGAGAGTTGATCAATAAACCTTTAACTTCAAATTGACGTCGAAGTTAGGAGGTGAAGAATGAAAGGATCGTAGTTTACGTCCGAAGTTGTAGCCATGGATTGTTCTACGCCTAATGTTCGCATTGTTGTCATCTACGCATTCCTCGGTCACCGTTAAGACCGTGATCTCCATTTCGGGTGGGTGACCGGATATTCTTGTTGTTCACCATCTCGATTCTAGTCGATCTAGTGTGCTAAGTCTTTCTTGCTCTCTCTATTTTTCCTAAGTTGTCTAAGGTGTCCCTCAATTTCAAAGTTGAAATGAACTAGCCTAAGTCTACGGGCATGCACAAGAGAAGTTCACCTAAGATAGCTCACTAAAACGACAATGATATAAAGCTTTAATTCACTCAGTTCGCCGCGACGTAAGAACTTGCTCATGCGAATCGAGTAAATTGTAACTTTCATTGCGGCGAATATATGAACTCACTGCAATGATCGATGAACTCATTGTGATTTAACAATGAACTCGTCACGCCCAAGAAGCATGCATCAAAGAAAGCAAACGAAATTAACTAAAAATTAAGCACAATAAACAAAAACAATCGACTAAACACTTAGAACAAAGCGTAATGAAATCACAAATGTAATTAACACTAAAACACTTAAGGTAATGTAAATTAAGAATGAAATTATGCAATGCAAATAAAATGCAAACAACAAAATTAAAATCAAAACAAACAACGGCAACCTAAAGAACCAATTAATTTGATTCCCGGCGTGGCGCCAATTTGATCGTCATTATCGCTCAATATTAAAATTGATCCTCGAACCGTCAAATAAAATTTATACCAAGGATTGCAATACAGATGCAACCTCGAATTGACTCTCAAGGAACCAAAGGTACTAACCGATCCTGACTAGCCTAATGTTTGAATGATGCATGCAATTAAAGCAATAAAAAGGAGGTTTTGATTTGATTAACTAAAAATTAAACTAAGCCAAAGTAAGAATAAATGTTTTTGGGATTTTTAGAAAACTAAACGATTGAAATTAAACAAGTTTGAAATCAACTTACTAAAACTCTCCTGAAAATGTAGCTCGGGTCATCATCGTTCAAAATAATATCGAGGTTTGAAATCCACTAAGTTTCGAAAGCTAAACCTTAACAACTCGTTAAGTCCAAAAATTAATTAATCAACTCGATTAATTAAAATTTGTTAAAAACCTTAGTGTATGTATATAATGATTAATGCAATAAATCGATCAAACAATAACACAACCAACTCAAACAAACACAACTAGGCAGATTAAATCGATTAATGCAATCATCCAACTGATATACATGAACTCCATGTATTTAAGCACAACATTCAACAATAATCAATCCATAACATATATCAAAGTTTAACATCCGATTAAACTATAACCGGATTCAATCCATCATACAATGTATTCTCCAACTCGGAGTTAATACGAAAATATAATGTAAATCTAAAACTAAGATCGATTACCCCAGATTAAGCTCACTAACTCGCACCCTCACCCATCTTCAAGAGATCGGAGACTTAGCCACGATCACGGCAGAAGAGTCCATCATCGCTGGACACCCGACGCTGCTCATGACTCGACGGTGAAGGATGAAGGAATGGTCATGGCGAAATGAAGGCGGAAGAGAAGGTGGTGAATGTGGACGATATACATTGCCTCCGAATCAAAACCGCAAAAACCAAAAACAAAACCTATTAGACGAACTGAGAAAACAGAGAAGAAGAAGTTAACCTCGGGAGAGCGGCCGCTTGTTTTTGCCCTAAATGGCAAGATTTTATAGGGAGTTGTGCAGGCCGGGTCGGATTAGTGGATTAATTTTCATTTATAGGCCGGGTTACCCGACATTCGCTGCGGCGAGTAGCTGTAGTTCGCTGCGGCGAAGTCCGGATGGTCACTCGTCGCGGCGAATACATTAAATACCATTAATTTTGTCATGACGAATGGAGGGTCTTGATTCATTTGGCGAATCTCGCAAGATGTTTACTTTTAAATGTTGACTCCTTTGGTCCTACAAATACAACCTATTTGCAGTATCAATTGTCCCAATAAAAATTATGTAGAATTAATGACAAATGATAACAAAATACTGACAATGTGCAATTTATCAAAACTCAATGTGCGGGACCAAAATAAGCATAAAAATCATAGATCAGGAGTCAACAGATGCATAATTACTAGAGAAAACGGCCTAATTTATAGTATAAATTTGGTCCAATCACCAATGACCGACACATGATCCATCGCCGCACTTGATCACTTAACTCACCGCAGAAAACTATCACGGAACTAGAGTCCTCTGACGCCGTCACGAAAAATGTATTGCAATGTGGGTGAGTTTGCGAACTCAATGAGAAACCATCATCGATGGTTCACCCAACTCATGCATATACACATAATATATATCTCATAGATATGTTTTAACACAATTTACAACACTATAAACACTTTACACAATTTACACAGTTACATTATCACATATCTCAGACATATCAATTCACACTTTGCACACATCACACGATTCACAATTTTGCTACATCGACAAATGCATAATGTATGCAATTTCTCATTTTATGATGTCGTTGGACTGGCGCCAATGTTCACATTTTGGCAAGTAGGAGAGCCCTCGGGATATGCACTACACCCACTCACTTTAGGAATAGGAGAGCCCTCCGGTATGCACTATTTCCTTTTGGCCTCGAGCCCATTCACCGATATCGAGCTTAAAGCTCGATCACTAAGCTCCAATCACAACCGATTAATTACCACTTATGTTCATGCTTAGCATGCACTAACACTTGCACGCCTCTAACACATTTATCTCACTTCGCCACTTGTCACAATCAAACACTTACGCCGCAATTATATACAATCGATTCTCAATTCACGCCTATTCACATTTATATATCACACTTGATGCAATCACAATCACTTATCACATTTAGCTCATTCACTTCACATTTATATCACTCACTTTTACACTTAATTCACACACATTCACAAAGACATTTAATCACATAAAAGTCGAGGAACCAACTAGGTTACTCACCAGAAACTCCGAGCTATTGCTCGGAAGTACCAAAGAATGTCCGTGGTCCGTCGATCCAACGGCGCCTCTATAACAATTCAAATGAATTATCATTACTACTTGCTCAATTAATTCAATTCAGCGATGCACATGTCTCAATTCAAACTATATGATGCATGACCATGATTTCCAAATCTCTAGTCCAATTTCACTAACTCTCACTTCATCAAGACAATTCACTATTCACTAGGTCCATCTCATTCTCTATTTCATAATTCTCCAATTCATACTCAAATTGGTCACAATCGACAATTCACGATCCTCTAGATATCATTCAACTCTCAATATCGCACTTCAAGACTTCTTTCTAGTTCACAATGAAACAAGAATGCTCTCAATAGGAGGTCTACACTAAAAGATATGCTCAAAAGACTCAACTAATTCACTTCAAAGATTTCACTCCTCGTCATGACGTTTGACCACTCGTCATGACGCATAAGTTGCTTTCGTCGCGGCACCTCCCTACGGTTCGTCATGACGACAAGACCACGCCGTCGCGACGTCAAATTGAGCTCGTCGCGACGTCCCAAGCAATTCCCACGCCACGCCGTCATGACGTCAAATTGACATTTAATTTATTCGTCATGACGCATTTAATCGGTTCGTCTTCTCCGATTCTCATTTCCGCCATTAATACTCTTAACTCAACATTAAAAACACTCTAACTACCAGATTCCTCACATTTATGCTCATTAATGCAACAATCACAATAAATATCAACCTTAAGCACATTAAAACTTACCAAATCACCGAATCGGATGAAACCCTAAAACCACCAAAATCCACGCTCTTCTCTCTTCTTCCTCAACCACGATGATTCTCCACTAACAAGCTAAACATCGCCTCTCCAACGATCCAAAGAAATCTCTAGCCACAAGGAAGAGAAACTAACGAAATCTCCAAGGGAAGGAACAAAATAAATCGACGGCGAACGAAGGAGGAAGAAGAAAATGAAGGGAAGATGTTTTATCCCTCATTCAAACCTAACACACACACACACACATATATATATATATATAGGGTTTAATTTAAACCTATAAATCACAATCCTCAAATTCATTCAATCTCATTCTCTAAATTCCACTGGCTCATCACAAAAATTCTTAAACGCTTAACTCTAAATTTTCAAGCTGATTGCCACTCACTTTCGAACAGGAATCTAAAATCGTCTCTAAGTAAATTCCACTATCCGAGCTCATATCTCTAAAAATTTCAGAAAAATTCTCATAAATTCACAAAAATATAAAACACTCGATTCTATGCTCAAATCTCAATTTTCAACTCCCAAAATTCAATTCACACACTAACTCAGCTATACAACTCAATTCTCTCAAATTCTCAATCAAGTCACAATCCACCGATTTAACTCTTCAATTCTAATTATTCCTCAATTCTCAATAAATCACTCTTCACTCAACTCACAATCTAACTCAAGGACTACTCAATTACACTTATCGCTTAATTCTCAATAACTCATATCTCACACAAATTTCACAATTAAATGTGAATAATCATGAATGCATGTCACTATATATGCATGTGCAATTAACTCATGTCATTGATGCAGAATCACTAAACGTGCAATTCAATTATGAATGCACTTTCACGCTCACTCATCCAAATTACCGATATGCCCATCACAATTAGAACGGATGTTACATCATTTTACCCTAAGGGTGTCAAAATTCAATTGAAACTTCGCCCATTTAAAACCTATCAAAACAGAGCAAGATTTGGTAAATTCAAGAACTTCCATTCTCTTGGTCAAAATTACATCATAATATGCTCGGAAAGATCACAATGTGATCTACGACTTTCATGAATAATATGAAATCAAATTTGATGATTAACTAGGTCAAACAATTCGGTGAATGTTTGTTCTCGCAAGTACTCAATCTAGACAGAAATGTTCTAAATAGTATATCTCTGTAACATCCCACCCCCTCCTGGAAGGGTAAAATAGTAAAATTGGCATAGGATGGGATTGATAAGGAATAATCCTTACTGTTCATGCATAATAGGATTGATACACAGTATTAATTGTGTACATGGAATTACGGTAAATGCATTCATGACATTCCCGGTAATTGGGCCTAAAGCAATTTTATTGGAATTAATGGGATAATTGAGTTTGGAAAATTGATTGGACTGCACCATAAATGGTTTTACATTTTAAGGGATTTTTAGGAAATTTTCTGGAATTTTCCAGAGAAAGTTCCCGGACTGGCAAAATCGCCGGTACCTGGCCTAAACTTGTTTTGGAGTAGAAAAGGTGATTTTTGTGATTGAAAAATTATTTGGAGTGCACTGTTACCTTTTTTATAATTTTAGGAATTTCATTAATTCTCGAAAAATAATTGGGAAATTCTGACCGGATAAATCACCAATTGGCTAAATCGATTCTCAGTAGCAAAAATCGCTACCCATCGGTACTGTACTATTGGGTATTTTATTTTGGGACTAAAAGTAGGGCCATTGGAGCTTAAATGGAGTAAAATTTTGACCTGAATTAAACAAATATATTTTGACTTTTCTTTGACCTTGAAACCAATGAGAATTGGCCATTTATAAAGAGACATTAAATGCTCCCTTTCAAGGCTTACGGATATGTATTGTTATTAAAAGGAAAGATGATTTTGTGCCTTATGTATAGCCATCCGAAACACACAACACAAACCAACTCTTCTTTTAAACCATCGATTTTTGCTATCCTTTTCTCATTTTCTCCATAACTATATGCTACCATCTCTTACTCCCATCAAAGCTAGATGATGATGAGTATGGTATATTCTTGAGAAGGAAAAGGTGGTAGCTTGATATAGAAGTTAGAAGGTAAAAGTTGGGAGTGGAACCTTTGAAGGAGAATTGTGTTAGGTAAGTTTCATTTTAGTAAGTGAGTTTAAATGATGTCTTTTATATGGATTCAATGCCATGATAGTGTGGGATAGTTAATAAAAGGGTTTAAAGCATGTATTAGGTTTATGTAGGCATTTAAAGTGATGCTTATTATGATTTGAAGGAAAGGGTATGAGGTTGGGTGAAGATGCATTGAAATTAATGATATGGTTTGATTTTGAATTGAATAGGGATAATTATTTGAGTCTTTGAATTGAGGAATTTAATGCTGTAAATTTTTCAGTATTAACCCTAGTATATGTATGACTGGAGTAATATTTAATTTTTATTTATTTTGATGTCTAGTGATGTGAAAAAGGCATTGGAAATGATTGAACTAAGGTTAACATTAAATCTGGAAAGTTAGAGTTGAGATTGATGTTACTGTTTTATTCATAACTTATTGTGTAGAAATGTAAATGAGGTAAGGTTAGTGGCCACTGAAACTTTGGGATGTTGGCTCCAATTTAGTGTGAAATAGGTGATGTTGAATTTCAATGATAGAAGGGTGAAATTTTGCATGGAAAGTTACTATTCCATTGCCTGTGAACAGTAACCGCAACCATGACATCTGAGTTTTGTTGATTTTTATGAATTAATTGAAAGGGAATTAGGGAGAATGGTCTTCATGGAAGTTGTAGCATATTTGATTATCTTTCCATTGCTACTGATCTTGCTATTTTTAGAATTGTGTATTGGGAGATATGAATTGATTACTAATGACTGGTTTTGAACATTTTTGATGAAACCTAGCTTAAGTGTGATTTTGTGAGTTTACTGATTAGAGGCAATTTTAACATTTTAAGTGGACTGAACTGGTGTGAGTGAGCTTCTGAAAAGTTGTAGAGGAAAAGATTACCTTGAAAATGACATATGGTTTGTAATTTTTAGAAGTCAGAATTGGGAGTTATGATTTTTCAAAAGTGAACCCTACATTAGGTTATGAGTGGCTGATCATAACAGAAACTTCCATAACAGTTTTTAAATTGTTAGAGATCGAATTGGATGTTGAGTGCTTCATGAAAATTGAAGTTTGAGATGTTATCTTTTCAGGGATATAAAGTTCTGAATTTATTGACTTGTATACTGGAAGTTATGCTTCTTGTAAGATTACTGCCCAAAGTGAAGGATTCCAGGGGACAGTAACATTAGATGAATTAATTGACTTGGTTTGAAATAGAATTTGATTTTGGGTTATTCATGAAAGTTGTAGAGGACATTGTGAACTTATTGACCATATTTTTGTGGTAATTTATTACTGAAGAATCAGTGAGTTATGAAATTGTAATTGTACTGCCCTGTGTTGATGGAAATTGAGTAGGCAGAAGGTTTGATGGATTATTTGAGACTCTTAAGGTTGGATTTGAATTTTTTGGTCTTCTTGAGAATTGTAGAGCTTTTCATAAGCTTTCCAATGAGGTATAGTGGGTATTTTTCTGAATTGTGTGCTAAAAGTTAGAGTAGTTGGAAGGTAAGTTTGTAATCTGGAAAGAAGGAGGGCAAGAGAAGGGCCATCTCGCGAGGGCGATGTTACGCCTCGCGAGGGCGAGATCCGAGGGGTCTGGTCGCGAGGGCGACGCCCCGGCCTCGCGACTGAATGAGGCGATTTCGCCTCATGAGGCGGCTCGCCCCATGAGGCGGGCGCTCTGATATATATATATATATTTATTTTATTTTGATTATTATTTTGATATTAAATGGTACAATTGTTCTTTTGTCAATTTCTTTCCCGTCCGACTTCCGATTGACCTGATTCCAGAGGCATCGGATTCGTTGAATATTTAATTTCATTTTTTGAGAAAACGGGAATTTTTAGACGGGAATTTGACGTAGCCCCTATCGACGGATCTTGTAAACACTGTTTTATTTAATCGAGGACCTATAGAGGTCCGAATTGCACCGCCGTCGCCTATGGATTTCTAATTTTCATAGAATTTTATTATGGGAAAATATTGAGTTAGGACCGAATTCATGAACATGCATATCTCATCAACATGAGCACAAATTTCATATTTCGTGACTCGTATTTTTTCTCGATTCATATAGAGGCCCAATTGGAGCATCGATTGACCGACGTCACGAGGCTTTCCGGCATTAGCTCGAAGTAATAGGTGAGTAACCTAGTTGGTTTCTCAAATTTCTGGTTGTTTACATGCTTAACGTGAATTACGTGCAAAGTGAATTGAATGATTACCGTCGAATACCGCATGTAATGTATGGGATTGTATTGTATGATTTTACCGACATCGATAGATCGGGCTTTATAGCCACCATCTTGAACATCGCTATATCGGGCTTTATAGCCATATCATTGATTTATCGATACTTCGGGCTTTATAGCCAAACGCAGACATTCATCGAATATCGCATCGCATGCATAATTGCATGATCGATAATGGACGTGCCCCAAGTTGTTATTTTCTTGATAAGAGCTTGAGCTCTCATACTTTGCATCGACCGGCCTTGAGTCCGAGGGAGAAATCTCGACGCGCGTCCCCACCGAACACCGACCGAGCACTTGGGCACAATATCAATAATGGAAAGAGTCACATATGCATTGCATTCGCATAAATGACTGTTTTGTGATAAGTACTGCTTTCGTGATGGTACGTGTTACTGTGAATGGTTTACTGTTACTGGATATGGTTATTGACTGCTTATTGGTAATTGATGATTATCAGATTGCATCAGACGCCACGGGCGTAATGCATGATTTGAGTGAACCATCGATGATGGTTTTCACCGAGTTCGCAAAACTCACCCAAAATTTGCATCTATTTTTCAGTCTCAAGAATACCCGGTTGACACGGAGTATATCTCCGAGACGAGTAAAGGTTAGAGGTCGGGATCGGTTAAATTATGCGCATTAGTATTTTAGTAAATTGTATTCGCAATCACCGTATAACAAGGCATTGTATTTTATTGAGCCATTGTGGTAGTAATATTTTCTTGCATCGATCGATTGTAATTAATCTTGAATGAGTGTAATAACTTAAATGGTTTATATTAAACACGGATTTTATTTACTTACTTGTGTTTGCCGTGTGAACGTGGAGTTAATGGCTCCAAAAGAAAAAAATGTATCTTGGATTTTAAATCGATCGATGTAGTACGCCACTCTCGTGGGACATGGACTCGGATATCACCAACGATATCGGGTTCGGGTCTTACGGGTGTGGGGTGTTACATTAGGTGGTATCAGAGCCCAGTAGTACGTAATGTATCTGGGCACAGTTTGGAACATAGGTTGCATGCATTTGAGTCGCGTCGTTGCGGCATCGTGGTAATCGATCCTAGTCGAGTCGCCGAGGATAAATCCTACAGGTGCATAAGTGTCAAGTGATTAAGTGAGAGAAGAGTGAGATGGATTAGAGTGAAAATCCTAAAGGGATAATCAATTAGGAAAGGATAAAGGAAAATGGATAAGAAGATTGAAATTGTACTGGGTTAGAAACCCTTATAAGTGATAGTCGAATGACTGTGTTGGCCTAGACTGATTAAGAATTTCCGAATTAAATTGACAATATTATGGTGACAGAAAAATGCAGATGTTGAGAACTGGGAGATATTCATTAGAGATATGGGAAGTTTATTAGTTATAGTAGATCTAAGTGAAATGAAAAAGCCCAGGATGGTTAGGTAATTACAGTTCTGATTGTGTATGTCATGAAAAGGGGAAATATTGGAATTGAGTAAAATGTAGATGGTCTAATCGGGCATATTTTGATTCACTGTATTCGAGTTAAAGATCAGTAGATATTATAAGCAGAAGATAATAGCGAAATGGAAAGAAGCTCAATAGAGTGCTGTAACGGTTTATTGAGAACTGAAAGAATGTAAAAGTGTACAGATAGACTGAAATGAATTCGGGAAATGGTTATGAACTAGACCGCATAAGTTTGAGACTGAAATTGTTAGGTGATTATTGTGCTTCGAGGTTGGAAATTCGTATGCTAAAATCGTAAAGGAAAAAGACAGACAGATGATTTCTACTGATGGTGTATCGGGAAATACTGAATTAGGTGTATATGGACACGAAAAGGGTAAATGGATAGGTATATAGATAGGGATAAAATGGAGTGGTATCAACGATTTTGTCGGGTATTGGGGACTGTGAACACCCGATCATAGACTGTTTGAGGAAAATAGAAGATAAGTAGCAGAAAACGGAATGAAAAATAAGAATAATGATCATAAGCTGATAAGCCAAATTGATATGACCTTACAAGGTCAAGTAGCACGTAACGGATAGGGGAATGAGACATACAGTTTGAGGATATGGTGAGAATGAAATAAAGATCTTGACAAGAATGAAACCACAATAGTGGTGTATGAAAAGAGTTATTGTATTTAAGTCAATTTCATCGTTAGGGATATCTATTCGACAAGAATGTTGATTGTGACTAATGAAATGTATGTGACAGATATATGGAAATCATAGAGGAAATGAGCGGTAAATGTTTAGAGTGATTATAAGTGTGAAGTTCTTAAGAGGTTAAAGTAAGACAAAGGTGGAATGAGTGTACCTGTATGAGAGGAGGCGAAAAGTGATTCCGTATAGATTATGTAACAAGTGGGAAAGAAAGTGTTTAAGTGACTGCCACAAGGAACCTTCGCGAAAGGAATGTTCTGATCTGTTAAATGAAGACATAAAAGTGTTTTGATTGAGATTGTATGTATAGTGAAGAAGGATTGAAACACAATTAGGAATAACAATTGGTTGATGAGACTTTTGTGGACAAAATTAAAAGTGAAATTGGGTCATAGCTCATACAGCTGAGATTATCTGCATTGTATATACAGAAATGTAAAGAATTCCATATGAGTGAGATTTTAATTTGAGGTGATTCTATTGCAATGTGAAGTGAATCGATCTCCATATATGATGCAAAACTGTTGAGGAATCTAGATTTGAAACGAAGAATAAAAGAGTCCCGAACTGAGAATTGTGAGAGACTAAAATAAAAAATGGCAATTTTTGGAGGTTTAAATATGGATGACAAGGTATTAACATACGTGGATATGAATGATATGAAAACAAATGAGAAGAGAAAATGAAAAAAGAGTAACTGAATGGAGGCAAGAGGGTCAAAAAGGGAAACTGACAATGAGGTGATGTAGTGACACCTTCATAAAGAAATTGTAGATACACTCATTGTAGACTCAATGAAAAGGGTAAAAGATGTACGGTAACGTCAATAAGACCCTAATAGGGATTTATGCGAGATAAGCAAATGGTAGTAACTGTGATTAGAGACAGAATGTGTTTGGAAGTGTTGAACAGTGAAAAGTGAAAAGAACGATGGGACTAATTGAGGAATCTGATACTGATGATATACATACATTGGAAAGAGTGGGCAGCGAGTATTGAACTGCGACAATATGTTGAACGAGTATGAAATAAATTGAACTGACTGTGATAAATGGTATTAGTGCCATTCTCATGATTGAAAGCCTTGAAGACTGTAAATTCCCATAAGCATACACTGTGTTAATTTGAGGAAAGAGACGGGTATAAATCGACAATCCGCAATGAGCGGATCAATTACAGATATTAGGATTTTCAATGATTGTCAAGCAGATTATGGGTAATAGTGAGGTGTTCTGAAAAAAAAAAAAAAAGGAAGTTGTAAAAATAGTGATAAGAAAGGTTAAGAGTGCAGAAAGTAAAGGGGGAAATTTTTTATGATGAGTTTGAATATACCAATGGAATTGGAAAACTATAGTGAACAAAAGTTGAAGAAGAAGTAAGTGTAAATTCGATAAAAGGTATTAGAACAAGAATGTGAGCAGTCAAAGTTAGACATTCTAGTAAGCATATTTGAAAAGTGAAATTGAGTAATTGTAGGTATAGAATGAAGTGATTCTCGGCTCAAGTGTTTATAGGTTGAATGTCCAATAGGAAAAAGGTTTGATTATGGTAGTGTTATAGAATTTTGATTCTTGGAGAATATATCTCGTTACCATCGCATGATTACTCTTGGGAGTTAAAGACCATAATGGATTTGAGACTAAAATGTGTGAGAAAAAGGAAAGTGACTTAGGAAGCCTGCATGGTTAGCTAAAGTGGAATCGGATCGGACAAATGAGATAGATTAAACTGTATATCCGGATAAAGTGTGTGAACATTATAGCATAGTGAATTGTCTTACGAGAATCGAATTTAAATATAAAGTGAATGACATATGATAAATGACTGCATTAGGTACATTGTTACTGATTATAGTGAAGTGGAATTAAATGTTACTGTATTGGTACCAAGGGAATGTAAATCGTCCCTGACGTGATTAAGGGAGGTACCAAAGAAATAGAGACGTATTCAATAGAACATAAATTGGACTATAGGGCACTGTGGGAAAGAGGTATTAGCGAAATAAAATGCGATAAGTGAATAGGTTCGAAAATACCGAACTGAGTTATATATATCGGAACCAAAGGAAGTGACTATTCTAGAAATGGCAAGTGAGATAGCTAAGAAAATGAGATCGTCAACTAATAGTCTTGTCAACTCCGTCTACTGTACTAAGTGATAACGAGTTAGCCAAATTAGTAACTGAACCACGAACTGAGAGTGGTTACTGTGATCACTCGAAAAGTGAATCATTAAGTGGAAAAGTGTATGGGATATGTAGAATCATATGATTACTGTCATAGTGAACTGTTGACTGGGAATTTCGAGGACGAAATTCTTATAAGGAGGGGAGAATTGTAACATCCCACCCCCTCCTGGAAGGGTAAAATAGTAAAATTGGCATAGGATGGGATTGATAAGGAATAATCCTTACTGTTCATGCATAATAGGATTGATACACAGTATTAATTGTGTACATGGAATTACGGTAAATGCATTCATGACATTCCCGGTAATTGGGCCTAAAGCAATTTTATTGGAATTAATGGGATAATTGAGTTTGGAAAATTGATTGGACTGCACCATAAATGGTTTTACATTTTAAGGGATTTTAGGAATTTTTCTGAATTTTCCGGAGAAAGTTCCTGATCGACAAAATCGCCAGACACAGCCTAAACTTGTTTTGGAGTAGAAAAGGTGATTTTGTGATTGAAAATTATTTGGAGTGCATCGTTACCTTTTTATAATTTTAGGAATTTCATTAATTCTCGAGAAAAATAATTCGGGGAAATTCTCGGACCGGATAAATCACCAATTGGCGAACCGGTCGATTCTCGGTAGCAAAAATCGCTACCCACTGGTACTGTACTATTGGGTATTTTATTTTGGGACTAAAAGTAGGGCCATTGGAGCGAAATGGAGTAAAATTTTGGACTGAATTAAACAAATATATTTTTGACTTTTCTTTGACCTTGAAACCAATGAGAATTGGCCATTTATAAAGAGACATTAAATGCTCCCTTTCAAGGCTTACGGATATGTATTGTTATTAAAAGGAAAGATGATTTTGTGCCTTATGTATAGCCATCCGAAACACACAAAAACCAACTCTTCTTTTAAACCATCGATTTTTGCTATCCTTTTCTCATTTTCTCCATAACTATATGCTACCATCTCTTACTCCCATCAAAGCTAGATGATGATGAGTATGGTATATTCTTGAGAAGGAAAAGGTGGTAGCTTGATATAGAAGTTAGAAGGTAAAAGTTGGAAGTGGAACCTTTGAAGGAGAATTGTGTTAGGTAAGTTTCATTTTAGTAAGTGAGTTTAAATGATGTCTTTTATATGGATTCAATGCCATGATAGTGTGGGATAGTTAATAAAAGGGTTTAAAGCATGTATTAGGTTTATGTAGGCATTTAAAGTGATGCTTATTATGATTTGAAGGAAAGGATATGAGGTTGGGTGAAGATGCATTGAAATTAATGATATGGTTTGATTTTGAATTGAATAGGGATAATTATTTGAGTCTTTGAATTGAGGAATTTAATGCTGTAAATTTTTCAGTATTAACCCTAGTATATGTATGACTGGAGTAATATTTAATTTTTATTTATTTTGATGTCTAGTGATGTGAAAAAGGCATTGGAAATGATTGAACTAAGGTTAACATTAAATCTGGAAAGTTAGAGTTGAGATTGATGTTACTGTTTTATTCATAACTTATTGTGTAGAAATGTAAATGAGGTAAGGTTAGTGGCCACTGAAACTTTGGGATGTTGTCTCCAATTTAGTGTGAAATAGGTGATGTTGAATTTCAATGATAGAAGGGTGAAATTTTGCATGGAAAGTTACTATTCTATTGCCTGTGAACAGTAACCGCAACCATGACATCTGAGTTTTGTTGATTTTTATGAATTAATTGAGAGGAATTAGGAGAATGGTCTTCATGGAAGTTGTAGCATATTTGATTATCTTTCCATTGCTACTGATCTTGCTATTTTAGAATTGTGTATTGGGAGATATGAATTGATTACTAATGACTGGTTTTGAACATTTTTGATGAAACCTAGCTTAAGTGTGATTTTGTGAGTTTACTGATTAGAGGCAATTTTAACATTTTAAGTGTACTGAACTGGTGTGAGTGAGCTTCTGAAAAGTTGTAGAGGAAAAGATTACCTTGAAAATGACATATGGTTTGTAATTTTTAGAAGTCAGAATTGGGAGTTATGATTTTTCAAAAGTGAACCCTACATTAGGTTATGAGTGGCTGATCATAACAGAAACTTCCATAACAGTTTTTTAAATTGTTAGAGATCGAATTGGATGTTGAGTGCTTCATGAAAATTGAAGTTGGAGATGTTATCTTTTCAGGGATATAAAGTTCTGAATTTATTGACTTGTATACTGGAAGTTATGCTTCTTGTAAGATTACTGCCCAAAGTGAAGGATTCCAGGGGACAGTAACATTAGATGAATTAATTGACTTGGTTTGAAATAGAATTTGATTTTGGGTTATTCATGAAAGTTGTAGAGGACATTGTGAACTTATTGACCATATGTTTGTGGTAATTTATTACTGAAGAATCAGTGAGTTATGAAATTGTAATTGTACTGCCCTGTGTTGATGGAAATTGAGTAGGCAGAAGGTTTGATGGATTATTTGAGACTCTTAAGGTTGGATTTGAATTTTTTGGTCTTCTTGAGAATTGTAGAGCTTTTCATAAGCTTTCCAATGAGGTATAGTGGGTATTTTTTTGAATTGTGTGCTAAAAGTTAGAGTAGTTGGAAGGTAAGTTTGTAATCTGGAAAGAAGGAGGGCAAGAGAAGGGCCATCTCATGAGGCGATGTTACGCCGCGAGGGCGAGATCCGAGGGTCTGGTCGCGAGGGCGGAGGCCATCTCGCGAGGCGATGTTCGCCTCGAGGCGAGATCCGAGGTCTGGTCGCGAGGCGGACGCCCGCCTCGCGATCGAATGAGGCGATTTAGCCTCATGAGGCGGCGTCTCGCCCATGCGGGCGCTTCAGTATATATATATATATATTTATTTTATTTTGATTATTATTTTGATATTAAATGGTACAATTGTTCTTTTGTCAATTTCTTTCCGTCCGACGTCCGATTGACCTGATTCCGAGGCATCGGATTCGTTGAATATTTAATTTCATTTTCGAGAAAACGGGAATTTTAGGCGGAATTTGACGTAGCCCTATCGACGGATCTTGTAAACACTGCTTTATTTAATTGAGGACCTATAGAGGTCCGAATTGCATACCGTCGGCCTTATGGATTTCTAATTTTCATAGAATTTTATTATGAGAAAATATTGAGTTAGGACTGGGAATTCATGAACATGCATATCTCATCAACATGAGCACAAATTTCATATTTCGTGACTCGTACTTTTTCTGATTCATATAGAGGCCCAATTGGAGCGTCGATTGACCGACGTCACAGAGGCTTTCGGCATTAGCTCGAAGTAATAGGTGAGTAACCTAGTTGGTTTCTCAAATTTCTGGTTGTTTACATGCTCAACGTGAATTACGTGCAAAAGTGAATTGAATGATTACTGTCTGAATACTGGCATGTAATGTATGGGATTGTATTGTATGATTTTACTGATACTGATAGACTGGGCTTTATAGCCACCATATCAACATCGCTATCTCGGGCTTTATAGTCATATCATTGATTTACTGATACACTGGGCTTTATAGCCAAACGTTGTACATTCACTGAATACTGCACTGCATGCATAATTGCATGATCAGATAATGGACGTGCCCCAAGTTGCTATTTTACTGATAAGAGCTTCGAGCTCTCATACTGTACTGACCGGGCCTTGAGTCCGAGGGGAGAAATCCCTGACGCGTCCCCACCGAACACCGATCGAGCACTTGGGCACAATCTTGAATAATCGGAAAGAGTCACATATGCATTGCATTCGCATAAATGATTTGTTTTGTGATAAGTACCGCTTCGTGATGGTATGTGTTATCGTGAATGGTTTATTGTTCTTTGGATATGGTTATTGACCGCTTATTGGTAATTGATGATTATTGATTGCATCAGACGCCATGGGCGAATGCATGATTTGAGTGAACCATCGATGATGGTTTCTCACCGAGTTCGCAAAACTCATCCAAAATTTGCATCTATTTTTCAGTCTCAAGAATACCCCGGTTGACACGGAGTATATCTATCGTAGACGAGTAAAGGTTAGAGGTCGGGATCAGTTAGGTATCGCATTAGTGTTTTAGTAAATTGTATTCCGCAATCAACTTTGTATAACAAGGCATTGTATTTTATTGAGCCATTGTGGTAGTAATATTTTACCGCATCGATCGATTGTAATAATATCTTGAATGACTGTAATAACTTAAACTGGTTTATATTAAACACGGATTTTATTTACTTACTGTGTTTGCCGTGTGAACGTGGAGTTAATGGCTCCAAAAAGAAAAAAAATGTATACTGGATTTTAAATCGACTGATGTAGTACGCCACTCTCGTGGGACACGGACTCGGATATCACCAACGATATCGGGTTCGGGTCTTACGGGTGTGGGGTGTTACAATCTCCTTGGACAAATGTCAAATAAATGCATACTTTATACCTATGGAAAGATAAAACACAATGCTACACTTCCCATGAAGGGCTTCTTCGCCAATTCCATCTCTAACAAGCTTAAAACTTTCATGCAAGTTACTAATCAGTAAACAAATAATAACCTCATGCGATTCTGATTTTGAAAATTCATTACTCCCACAAATTGATCTCCAACAATTACATGCTATATACCATTTTCAACATAATTGCTTCCTCTAAAACTCTTCAGAAGATCACTCAAGCCAATTCAATTCACAGAAATTGCTAAAATTGCTTATAATCAGATTGTGCAACAAATCCACTCTTAGTCTAGGTTTCACCAAATTATTCAAAATCAGTCAATATTCCACAGTGCATATCTCCCAATATACAGATCAAAAAATTGCAAAATTAGTGGGAATGGAAATATAACTTAATAATATTCAACTTTCATTAAGACCATTTTCCCTAATTCCATCTCAATTAATTTAGAGAAATCAGCAAAACACTTAGGTCATAGTTTCGGTTACTGTTCACAGACACTAAAATAGTAGCTTTCCAAGCCAAAATTCAACCTCTTAAGGCTAAAATTGGACAACACCTATTTCACACAAAAATGTAGCCAACAACCCAAAGTTTAATTGGGCACATACCTCAACTCATTTGCATAACCACACAATGAGTTATGCTCAAAACAGTACAGTAGGTCAAAACCAAAATTTCCAGCTTTGGTACTAAACTTAGCTTCTATCATTTCCAATGCCCATAACACATCACTAAGTATTCAAATGGACAAGAATTCAGTCACTACATCATCACTACTTTCACTTAGGCCAAAAGACAAAATTTGGCAGCACTTAACTCTTCATTTCTATGCAAGAATAGTCATCAAAATTTAATCCAAAATCAAGCTCAAACCAATCAAAACCATGTTCATTCACTAACCCTCTTTCATGTCTTACACAAACATACCCAATAATTCAACCCATATGTTTCATGACCTTCATGCTGTTAGAGTAGTGCCCTAAAGGCAATCCCCTTTAGCGCATTTTGTTCATAGTCATGTACAGACTTTATGAATAAATAAAGCAAGGCATATTTCATTTATTTGATGTTCATTTTATTATGAATTGATAATGATCTTTAATCAAATTAATGAAGTCCCTGATACCTGACATAGCATGAAGGAAATTATGATGTGATCATACTATTGAGATTCCTATCATGTGCAATTATGTCAGTATCTAAATTATCCCTAGTTATAGGATTAACGAGACTGGACATCGTTAATCCGGATAGACTAGCACATGTCAAACTCCTTGATTGGATCAAGCGGTGGATCTCGTAAAACCGTAAATATTGAGATATTTAGATTTGACATGTGGATGCTTACTAGTGGTAGTAAGTACATTGAATGACCTGCTATGAGATCATCACATGGATGTCCTATACAAATGTCAGTGATAATCTCATCATAGCAATGGTGCAAGTATCCTTAGACTTGAGGTACTCGAGGATATCTTGAGTCTTGATTACGTACTTTGACTCCATTCCTTGTTGCCTTTCGAGGTCGCTCATAGGGTGGTGATTGGAGTGCACTTGAGGTATTAGAAGGTAATTGAGTAGCCAATAGAGGATTCACCACTTACATTATAGCAGAAGAGATACCCATGGCCTCTTATCGGGATCATTACTTTGAAGTCTCTGGCGCCGAGCATACATATGTCATGAAGATGGTCTTCATGGACATATAAAGTAATGAGTCCTAGGGCGAGAATTGATTACACTTGGACTAGATTTGATCGATCGGTCTAGTAAGAGTTGACACATTGCCCATACTCAAACCAAGTGGGGTATAGTATGGTGAAAGGACGAATTACAGTAATTGTCTATGGAAGGGTTAGTGATATGGTTTCATTAGTCAAACCAATTACTTTTCGGTCAATTGGGGTCATGATGTGTTGCTAGATACCGCTCATGACTTGCTCAGATTAAGTGTTAATCTAAGTGGCCAACATAACAGGGAACCTAATGGGTCACACGATAAGAGTGACTCGGAGAATCGTAAAATAGTTTGGACGAGATCCGATATCCGGAGAGCAATAGGATTAAATGGATCGATGAGATTGGGATATGTCCTATGAGATCGCGACATCGACATTCTTTGAAAACCGTTTCGGTGATTTTTTACGGCGGGTTTGGCAGGCCGGTAGGACCGACCCTAGTTTGACTGGACCACTTTAGCAATTATATATATTAATTAATTGATTAAATAATTAATCTATATATATTTATATGCTTGTATACGTGGGAGATGGAGGGAGAAGCATGGAAGCTTCTTTCAAAGTGCTTAGTCATTGGTCATTTAATGACTAAATGACAAAATGGCAAAAAGTTAGGATGAAAGATGATGGGAGATGGTCGTATGACATGGAATAAGAAGAGAAAAAAGAGTTTTCTTCTTCTTAGAACATGATCTTCGTGGATTGCAAGAGAAGAAGCGAGGTTTTTATGAAAAACCAAAGATCTTCATCTTCTCCATCGATTATTCATCCTCTCATCCAAGAGTTTTGTCATCTCCTTCATCAAGTCTTCAAGCTCTCCAAGGCTAAGGTAAGAGCTAGCACTCTTTTCTTTAGTCTAGCTATTCCCGGGTCAAAAGAGTTTGTCCCGGTTAGGTTTTCCGACCTCTGCGTGGATAGCGTTAGAGACGGTCTCCTTTGGTCGTTATGGTTTGATTGTTTATACATACACATGGATCCTGGCTTTCGGGAATGTCCCGGGACTCAAAATTTTAAATTCCGCACCGTGGGCATGTGATGCCTACCCCGGGATTTTCCTACAGTGGTATCAGAGACACTTGTGTTGTATAAACAGTCGAAAAGATAACTAGGTCGGAGTTCCTTAGTGAATTGAGCTGCTGATGCATGTTATTTGTGTGAATTTCGAATCAGTATAGAGATGCATGTTTTCCAAATTTCTTGCTCAGAATTGTTCATAACATGTTATAGAATATGTTTGTGAAAGATGAGAATTTATCAATTTGATTTGATATGGTTTTGCTATTTAATTCTCTCAAGTTTCGGATGCTGTCTTGTTGATAGTTTCTGAAACAGGTATGCTTGTAAATTCGAGAATAAATTCTAGAAAAATTGTTTTTCGGATTGGTTTTCACCGACATGTCCCTAAGATATTTGTTAATGTCTCTGTGGATGGAAAAATGTTTTCAAGGTGATTTACCATTTATTTCCGAATTTCTTGTGTGCTGATGGGAATGTTTGTGTTGGAGAACACAGATTCTGGTTCGGCTAGATTGCTGAGGTTCAATGAGTTTTTGTGGGAAATAAATCCTGGAAAAATTCATGGAGCATTTTGGGAACATTTTTTAACCTCTTTAATTTTCTCAGTATTTATTGAAAGTTTTTCAATGGTCATTTTGAGCAAAATGTTGAGCTTGGCAGTTTTGAGAAACTTGCTGGGGCTGTTTTGTTTGGAATGATTGATTGTGTTATTTTCTGTTCCAATGCCATGAATCATTTTTATAGTGATTAAAAATGTGTTATATTGATGTGGTATGCATGCCAAGTTGAGATTCTTGAATTTAGGTTTCCAATAATTTTTGGATATCGAATAGGTCACTTTAGCGTCTCGTTAGCTTATTCCGTTATCTTGGTTATTTTGGCCGTCGCAATTTTTTGTGACAAGTGCCGGAGTAATCTTGATAACGTGTAGCCTACCTAGAGATACTTAGCTTGATAATTTGGTGTCCTTGAATTATGTGGAAAACTAGTGATTAATGGTGGATTAATCGGTTTCAAGGTTTTCATATATAGTTAGACTATATGGCATGCATGAGTTGATGAAAATGTTTCATTAGCACATTAATATAAAGGTTTATATACTTGTTATATTGGTGTTGTGAATTGGAAATGCCTGGATTGAGAATTAGCCGATTAGATAGCAATTCCAAATGCATTAATGAACAAGTCGACTTATATGTTAATAAGTCGACTTGTTTGATCTGTATCAGACTAATAAGTCGACTTGCACAATGGTACAAGTCGACTTGTTCATGCACAGTTGCACAAGTCGACTTACACATGCATAAGTCGACTTATATAGAGACATAAGTCGACTTATACATATACAAGTCGACTTATATCATGCCTTGGTGGGATGATGGGTGATTTTCGGTATAAATTCAATGTGATTGATGCAATGCCCTAAATCAGACCAGCATTTTTCAAGACAATGACATATACATGATCAATGACTATGATTTCAACAAGTATCACGGTAATGAGTTATTTTGAATAATTTTGCTTATTGCTATATTGTAAATATGTTCCCACGAGCTTTATAGCTCACCCCCTCTAATCTCCCCCATACAGGTGACAAGCAAGAGATCGAGTGAGTCACGAGTTTCGGTAGCACTCCCGTTTCTATTTTGTTATGTTTGTTTATTTTCAATGTTATATTTTTGGAAGTCAAGACTTTAGTTACATTCCAAGTATCATTGGTTCAAGAGTGTTTTAGATTTTTGGCTCTTGAACTCAAAGTTGTAATTTGGTTTGAGATATTCTTAACGCTTTATGAAACTCATCTTTTGGAGCATGAATTATGAAGTTAAGCATGAATTATAAATTTGTTATTAAATCACATGAAAGCAGGTTTCAAGTATGTTTTCCAGTCGGCCCCTTTAACCTTCCGCGGGTCTTTATTTCTAAAAGTATTATTAGTACGTTTTCCCGACACGCTCTCATGTCCGACGTTGGGCTTCGGCAGCGGGGTCCAACAATCACAGAACAACTGATACCGTTCTTGCTTGACACCAAGTTCATTAAAGAACTTCTTCATCCATAGCAACTCCTTACAGGCTTCTGTTGCTGCAATAAATTCCGCTTCAGTTGTAGAAAATGCAACACACTTCTGTAACTTTGACTGCCATGCCATAGCTCCCCCTGCAAAAATAATCAAGTAACCTGATGTAGATTTTCTCGAGTCGACATCTCCAGCCATATCTGCATCTGTGTAACTAGCTAACACAGGTTCTGTTCTTCCAAAATATAAGCATATTTTGGATGAACCTCGAAGATACCTGAGAATCCACTTGACTGTAGCCCAATGTTCCTTTCCATGATTAGAAAGGAAACGACTCACAACTCCAACTGCATGAGCAATATCTGGCTGTGTACAAACCATGACATACATCAAACTTCCAACTGCTGAAGCATATGGAACTCTGGACATTTCTTCCTTCTCTTCATCTGTAGAAGGGTAATATCTAGAACTCAATTTAAAGTGATTAACAAGAGGACAACTAACCGCTTTAACCTTGTCCAGTTTGAATCTCTGAAGTACTTTATCAATGTACTTCTCTTGTGACAATCATAATTTCTTGGCACTTCTGTCTCTGATAATCTGCATGCCAAGAATCTGCTTTGCTGATCCCAAGTCTTTCATGACAAAAGACTTATCCAGCTGTTTCTGCAGATTATTGATTCTAGAAATATTCTTTCTAACAATCAACATATCATCCACATAGAGCAATAAAATAATGAAATCATCATCAGAGAATTTCTTCACAAATACACAGTGATCTGAAGTAGTCTTCTTGTAGCCTTGCTCCCCCATAACAGACTCGAACTTCTTATACCACTGTCTTGGTGCCTGTTTTAGACCATATAGACTCTTTTTCAGTCTACAAACATAGCCTTCTTTCCCCTTTTTCACGAAACCCTCTGGCTGCTCCATATATATCTCTTCTTTCAAATCCCCATGTAGGAAGGCAGTTTTGACATCCATTTGTTCAACCTCCATATTAAAACTTGCGACTAGCCCTAGCACTGTACGTATGGATGCCATTTTTACCACCGGTGAAAATATTTCGTCAAAGTCAATACCTTTCTTTTGGCTGAATCCTTTGACCACTAATCTTGCTTTGAATCGAGGATGGTCGTTGTGTTCTTCATGTTTGATCTTGAACACTCATTTATTCTTCAATGCTCTTTTTCCTTCTGGCAACTTCACCAACTCGAATGTTTTATTCTCATGCAAGGATTTCATCTCGTCTCGCATGGTTTCTTTCCATTTCTTCTTGTGTTCATCATTCATAGCTTCATCAAAACTTTCTGGTTCTCCCCCGTCAGTTAGCATTACATACTGATCAACTGGATATCTAGTAGATGGTTGTATATTTCTACTAGATCTTCGTATTTGGACAGGAGAATGTTCAGGTGCTGGTGGTTGAATGTGAACACCATCATCATTCTCTGGTTCAACTTCATTGGGGGCATCTATATTATCAGCTTCTAGCTGATCATTTTGTACTTCATCTCCAATTTGTCTTGGCACCACTGTTGGGGGGTTCAATCGGAAGCTTGTTGAGTCATCATCGGAGCTTGGAACTTCCTTCTTCATCTTGTTGATATCTTCAATAGTTTGATCTTCAAAAAACATAGCATCACGACTCCTGATAAGTCTTTTCTGCACCGGATCATAAAACCTATGGCCAAATTGATCTTGACCATAGCCAATGAATACACACTGTCGTGTCTTGACATCAAGCTTGATCCTTTCATCTTTAGGAATGTGGACAAGCGCCTTGCAACCAAAGACCCACGAATGATCATAGGAAACATCTTTTCCTGACCACACCTTTTCTGGAACTTCATACTGGAGAGGAACACATGGTGAACGATTTAATGCATAAACAACTGTAAGTAAAGCTTCACCCCAAAATACCTTAGGCAACTTTGAATGTGAAAGTAGACATCTGACTTTTTCCATCAAAGTCCTGTTCATCCTCTCAGCTACGCCATTCAATTGCGGTGTTTTTGGTGGAGTCATTTGATGTCGAATACCATGCTCTTTACAGTAAGCATCAAATAATTCGATGTACTCTCCACCATTGTCTGTCTGGATGCACTTCAGCTTCTTCCCAGTTTGTCTCTCAACTGAGGTGTGAAATTGTTTGAACACATCTAGCACTTGATCTTTAGTCTTCAGAGTATAAGCTCATGTTTTCCTAGAATGATCATCAATAAAAGTCACAAAGTACTGTGCATTACTTAGTGACTTTGGCAATGGTCCACATAAATCTGAGTGAATCAGATCTAGAACATTCTTCATTCTGGATGGAGGAGAACTCTGGAAAGAAACCCTGTTTTGTTTTCCTGCTAGACAATTTGCACATTTCTTCTGATGTATCTGATTTAGACCAGATAACATATTCCTCTTTAAAAGTTGACTCATCCCTTTCTCACCAATGTGGCCTAGTATTTTATGCCACAAATCAACTGTAGTATCATTCTCCACTGTATTGATAACATCACTGGAGAGCTTTGCCTGCATCATATACAGTTTTGAGTACTTCTGACCTCTGGCCACTACTAACGAGCCCTTAGTAAGCTTCCATTTTTCGTTTCCAAATGTACTTCGGAAACCTTCATCATCTAGCCTGGTTACTGAAATCAAGTTCAAACACATATCAGGAATGTACCTGACATCTTTCAGCAACAATCTTGAACCATTTGTTGTCTCTAAAGAAACATCTCCTTTGCCAACAACATTTGACAGATTTCCATTTTCCATCTTAACAACGCCATAATTCCCAGGTGTGTAAGATGAGAAAAATTGTCTATGAGATGTAACATGAATAGTAGCTCCACTGTCAACTATCCAACTTGTTTCTTGCGACACCAGGTTGACTATCTCTATATCAATAACAAGGTTAAATACATCAACAATGTTACCTTTTTCATCATCACTGCTTTCTTCTTTCTTCACATCTTTGCCTTTTTCTTTCTTCAACTTTCGGCAAAATTTCATGATGTGACCCTTCTTCTTGCAGTAATGGCATTTCACATTTGCATATCTGTTTGACTTTCCTTTGCTCTTGTCTCTGGACTTTGGACCTCTGGATTGACTCCTTCCTTTATTTTATGTAAGCAGAACATCTGAATGTGATGAAGACGCTACAGACTGTGATTTACGTCTCATCTCTTCATTTAGTATGTTGCTTTTAATAGACTCTATATTTAATACGCCATTTGGTGCAGAATTTGTTAAAGATACCTTCAAAGTCTCCCAAGACTCTGGTAATGAAGCTAGCACCATCAAAGCAATCACCTCGTCGTCAAACTTTATGCCCATCTTTGATAACTGATCAACCATTCATTCCATATTGTTTAAATGATCAGCTACAGAAGTACCTTCTTGGTATTTTACCTGCATCAATTTTGTCAGATAAAATAATTTGTTTTTACCGGTCTTTGAAGCATACAACTGCTCCAGCTTATTCTACAACGTTCTTGCATGAGTCTCGTTACAAATGTGATTGTACACATTATCATCGACAAATTGTCGAATATAACCACATGCTTGTTCATGCTCAAACTCCCATTCTTCATTGGACATCTCCTCCAGTTTAGTTGTTGAAAATACCGGCAAATGCATCTTTGTAATCATCAAGAGATCCTTCATCTTAGTTCGCCATATACGGTAGTTCATACCGTTTAAATTGATCATTTTGCTTGTCTTCACCTCCATTTGCCAAATTAAGCCAAATTTGAGAAAACTGACCTCAAATATGGAACCAGGACGTCAAAATTTGACAGAAAAGATATCTTTTAAATTTTCACCACGGGATCGGAATAGTATCGCCCGACCTCACCAGAATAGTACTGCAGGACCCAAAAATAGTAACTCGTCGGACCCCACTAGAATAGTATTGCGGGACCTGATAAATAGTAACTCAAATAGTATTGCGGGACTCAGTTACTATTGATGCACAGTGCGTCAATTAATTAAAACAATGTAAACTACTATTTAGTACTATTCATCACCTTTGTCGTTTTACGTCAACTTTTCGAACGGATCACGCCAAAAAATTCGTTGTAATTTTCTCTTCCCAATGACGTGCTTCTTTTTAAAAAATACCTTCAGTGAAAACACAGCTCTGATACCACTTGTTGGGCGCAGCGGGTGTATTTTGTGAAAAGGAAAAATAAAATGAACAAAATGGACACAGGATTTTTAATGTGGTTCACCCTTAACTTTGGACTACGTCCACGGACAAAACTCAGAATATTTCTTCCACTATTACAAATAATGGGTATACAGAGATAAATCAAAATAGTGACTCACAAGGTGTTTCCCAACCTAAAAATACTAATCTCACTATTTTGCCACTCACCAACCTTTTAGGAATATATTTCCTAACTTCAGAGCAAAACAAAGCTCTGGTCTCTCTCTAAATTTCTGTCTGTTTTGTTATATGTGTTGTGAAGTGGGGAGTGCCATATATAGGCACTCCACCGTTTGAAGACAGCTGCCTTACAGCTGTCTTTTTTCTTCTCTTCAACAAATGCTACAGGCGGCTTCCATTTATTTCAACTAATGCAGCAAATCTTCTTTTCCATGTTGGTAGGCGTCCATTGTGGTAGGCGCCGTTGTTGGTGCCTACCATGCCCACCACCAAATTGGAATGATGGAGTCCCTCCATGTGAGAGGAACCCATCTCCATCAAACAGAGGTATAGAGCATGCATCATCAGTGTGAAGTAGAACAGAAGCATATCGAGGCAAAGAGTAACAGTCACTTCTTATGACGATTATGAAACATCAGTCAAAAACTAGAGGTGCAGAGCTGAGATCTTCAAGCCACACATATGCTATTCATGGCAGTCAATGGTACAACAACTTCTTCCCGACAGCTGATTCCTTTGTTCAAAATGGGAAATTACGAATTTTGGAGCATCAAGGTGATAACTTTGTTTATATCCCAAGAGCTATGGGATTTGGAGTTTGGGAATAAAGACCCGAATAATGAGTAGTGACTTTGTGATAATCGAAAGCGGGACGCAAAAGCTTTGTTCTTCCTTCAACAGGTATTCCTTGATGACATTTTTTTTTCGTATTTCATTTGCAACTACTTTAAAGGCAACTTGACAAATTTTACAAACAGAGTTCCAAGGCTCTAAAAATGTAATTACAGTAAAGTTTCAATCACTCCATAAGTCCTTTGAAACACTCCAAATGGGTCCTTCTAAATCAGTTCAAACTTATCTATCTAGAGCTTTTCCTATTGTTTCTCAAATCGGGTCATATGGTGAAACAAATTTTTATCAGACTATAGTCTAAAAGATATTGTATAGTCTCACTCCTAAAATTGATCATGTGGTTACTGCCATGGAAGAGTCTAAAGATTTATCTCCACATTCTTTTGATGATTTAATGGGTTATTTGCAAGCTCATGAGGACAGGATTAATAAAACTTCAGCATTGAATGAAGAAAAAGCCTTTTAGGTGAGAGGTGAGTCCTCTAACAGAGATGGTTGTGGTGGCTATCGTGGTCATGGTCATGGATGCGGTAGAGGTCGTGGAGGATAGTCGAGTGACCAACAAAGGCAGTACAAAAATGATGAACAAAGGCAAAGTAATCGAACTCTTATTAAGTGCTATCATTGTGGAAAACTAGGTCACAAAGAAACTGATTGTTGGGCTAAGCATAAAAAAATGCTGGTAATGAAGAAAAGCATGCCAATGTTGTGGAAGAAGAAGAGAAAAGTATGATATTTATGGTCCATTTTTACAAAAATTCTATTGATGATATTTGGTTTGTAGATAGTGGTTGTTCTATTCACATGAAAAGAGACAAAACATCATTTAAAGAGCTTAATAACACAAAAAAGTCAACAGTGTGGTTGGGTGACAACAATGTGTATCATGTTAAAGGGAGAGGTATAGTTGCCACTAAGACAAATGATAATATTAAACATTTGTTTGATGTATAGTTTGTTCCTGCTTTGACTTATAATTTATTGAGCATTGGAAAATTGATGGATAAGGGTTGTAAAATTGTGTTTGATGATGATGCATGTACAATTGTTGATAAAAGTTTGGTCGTATCATTGCCATTGTTCAAAAGGCAAGTAATAATATGTTCCTACTTGATGTTTCTCAATTGTATAATTCTGCCTTTGTTGTTAGTAAAATTGATAAGTCAAAATTATGGCTTTTGTGTAATGGGTATTTGAATGAAAGTGGATTGAAGTTGTTGAGTCAAAAGAATATTGTTATTGGGTTGCCTATAATTAAATCTTTTCAGTTTTGTGAATGATGTGTTTTAGGTAAGAAAAGTAAAAAGTCTTTTCTGGTTGGAAAATCTACTAGCGCAAATCTTTGTCTTCAATTAGTGCATATTGATTTGTGTGGACCTATGAATACAAAATCTTTTAGTAAAAATAGGTATTTTTTGTTGATTGTTGATGATTACAGTTGCATGAATTGAGTCTATTTTTGGAAGATAAACTCTAAAATTCTTGCCTACCTTAAGAAGCTAAAACATACAAAAGAATATAATACAGAAAAGTTAAACAACGTTATTCACTTAAGTTTGTGGCTTTTTACAAAGTTTACATATCAACTAAATACCCAAAAAGCAAACCACTAATATACTGCAAAAGACTAAACAAATAAAATAAAATATTAAATAACAATCTTGATCAAATCAATAAGAATTAAGCTTGGACTCAGTAAACAACATATGCACCACGTGACTAGGTTGATATTGAATTAGTTTCAACATACCCCCTTGATTCAAAGTCACACATACCTAGCTGCTGTCGAAAATAAAGATTTTTATGCTGATATAAAGACTTTGTAAATGAGTCAGTAACTTGATCATTTGTATTGCAGAACTTTAACTTGATTTCTTCACGTGCTACTATCTTGCGAATGAAATGATGTTAGATGTCAATATGTTTTGTTCTGTTATAAAAGGCTGGATTTTTTGTCATTGCAATTGTAGATTTGTTATTATACATAATTTCAGTTATAGTAAATTGTTCTTGGCCTAAATCATCAAGTATTCTTCTTAACCATATTGCTTGGCATACAATAGTAATTGCAACAATATATTCAAGCTCTGAAGATGACAAAGCAATAATTTCTTGCTTCCTTGAGCTTTATGAGATAGATTCTAATCCCAAGCTAAAAATATAGCTTAAAGTTCTCCTTCTATCATCCAAAGAACTTGCCTAATCATTATTAGTGTAAACAAACAATTTGAAACTTAATACTTTAATCCTAAAGTTAGATGTTGCATAGTTAAAGCAGTCGTGAGAGAATCTAGTGAGAGACAAGCTGACGAAAACACAATTTCCTTGCTATAGCTTTGCAGACTTTTGTGATCTCTTTATCTTTGGCGCTGGATTCTCGTTCCTGGGTATCCTGCTCTAGACGATCCCTAGATGCCTCTATGGAGGTCACTGTCTGGGAGGGCCAAACTCACAAGCGGGTGCGCACCCGAGATTGTGAGGAGGAGACTACCATAACACCTCCACAGTCGTATAGAGTCATTGTGATGGGCCCTCAAGCTGCTGCGAGTAACGATAACGATTGGCCTAAAGATGAGGTTATCGCCACTAACGAAGGCGATATCACCGTTTTGACGAACTTAGGTGACGGCGTCACTCTCTCGGCCTCGTTCAAAAACAAGCTAGATGCGCAGTGGAAACACGCCGTGGTGGTAAAGCTGCTTGGAAGACGAATTGGTTTCCAGTTGTTGAGCAAGGGCTTAGCGTCCCTAAGACACCCGCACGGACCGATAAAGGTTGTAGATTTGGACTTCAATTACTACCTTGTGAGGTTCAAAGAGGAAGATGATTGCTTGGTAGCTTTGACGCAGGGACCATGGGTTATCTTCGGTCACATGTTGTCCGTCCAACCATGGCAGCCTACCTTCAGACCCTTCCATGGGATGGTGACTCGCGCAGTGGTGTGAGTTCGTGTACTAAACCTCCCTATCGCACACTACCATCCCCATATTCTTACCTGATATGTGCTTAATTGTTAATATTTTTAATTATTTTCACTTAGCGATTATCGATACAAAAATGATTAAAATACTCACTTTAATTCATATTTATTTTTAGGTGCAATTTGAGAGCAAAGAAATTAAAGTGAGTCAAAAGCATGAAATTTGGATCATTTTTCGAAGATCAATATCTACTTGCTTTCATAGAGGAAGAAGAAAAAATAACAAAAGGCAAGAGAAATGGAAAATAAATAAGCATGGCGGGAACTCCGGTATTTAGAAGGCGACGACGCATTAGCGAGGCAACATCACTTGGCTGCGTGAAGTCACTTGCGTCTGACTCTTCTTGTGACATTTTATAAAAAATTTGGAGAATTGCGAGGATGAAGGAGGGTTTTAACAAGAGGTATTTAATTGTCTTGTCATAGAAAACAGCTAGAGAAGCAGCGTCATTTTGTCACGCACAGGAGACAGCAAAATTAAATGAGGAGAAACGCTGCGTGGAGGATGAGGGCCCTGACAAAAGCTTGAGGCGTTTGGAGTCACGCGAGCCTGAGGAGAAGCAGCGATGGCGGCATTAAGGAGGAACAAAACGCCAGCGTGTAAGGCAATAGGAAATGCAACGTTGGAGCAGCAAAGGGTTTTATTGATGGAGACACTTAATTGTCCCATCAAGCTACAGTCAAGCAATAGGAGAAGAGAAATAAAAACAAGAAGCAGAGTGTGGCGCAGGCCGCAGGGACGTGAAGAACGGACGTCTGCGCCTTGACTTAATTGGAGCTGCGTGGGGAACTCTGAGAGAAGACAAGGAAGCAGCGAGCGTGGAGGAGTTCCAATTTTAATTGTCCAATCGGTGCTACAATGAACAATAAGGGAATTTTTGGTTGGGAATTAAAATGGGGCTTGAAGCATTTTATCGGGAAAGATCTATGAAAGGCTAAATATTCTGATGCCGGTTCGGAGGTAAAATCGACGCCGACGACTCGGGTTAAGTATTTTTTTTAATTAGTTTGTTGTTTCTTTCTCTCATTAGAAATTGATTGTGTTGTCCTGTTTTAACCGATTTGGGTTTTGTGTATGGATAATCGGATTTTTGTTATTATTTGATTATTTGTGTATGAACCCATCGGGTATTTTTAATTGATGATTTTAATGCGTTTATTGAATCGTTAATTTTAAACCCATTGCTAGAATTTCGATATAATCCGTAATTGTTATATTGAAATTCATGTGTAGCGACTAATGATTCGTAATCATTAGGGATAACATGATCTAGGTTAAATGACCCGAGCGTATGTGGTTGTTGCCTTGATTAATCGATTTTCCTAATTAAATAATACTCTTGCCTAATTGAATCTAGAGATTGCATCCTAGGTTGTTAGGTGGTTAGGTTTAATCAACGATCGTATCTTGATTAAACAAAACCTAAGGAAAAACTTCGAGTTAATTTTTAATCCACGATTAATAATTTCTAGGAGAGGTTAAGAACAACAAATTAATAAAATCACCTTAATTATGGTGTGGTTTGAGATTGAATCGAAGAAGCAGGGTCCTACCAAATTTCCCACTTTTATCATTTTGCATGTTTTCTTTAATTTGTTTTATTAGTTAGTTTCATTTTATTTTTGTTCTTTAAAAAATCCAAAACCCCCTTTTTAGTGTAAACACCGATTAATTTCTTTTCATAAACTTTACACACTCTTTGTGGGATAGAGCCTAGACTTGCCCTTTGCTACGGTAGTAGTCTAGTTATTTTAATTTTCTAGTGGTCAGGACATTGGACTCTGAATCCAGTAACCCGAGTTCAAATCTCGGTGGAACCTCCATTTCAAAGTTTGACATAGCGTCGTTTAGCTATTCAAAATTAAAATAACTAGACTACTCTTCTCGATATTAACATCAAGAGATTTTATTAATTTGTTGTTCTTAACCTCTAGAAAATTATTGTCGTGGATTAAAATTAAAAGTTTTCCTTAGAAAAAATCAAGATACTATCGTTGATTAAACCTAACCACCTAACAAAGGATACGGATCTCTAGATTCAATTAGGCAAAAAAGGAAAATTAATCAAAACTACATACGCCAGGTCATTTGTCATGTTATCCTAAATTAATAATCACATAATCGCCATACATGAATTTCAATATAACAATACGGATTATATTGTGAGAGAAAGAAACAACAAACTAATTAAAAAATATAAAAGTCGTAACGGCCGTAAAGATAAAATGCTTCAAGTCCCATTTTAATTCCTAACCAAAATTCCCTTATCTGCTCATCAGAAGAAACTCCTTCCACGCCAAGGCCGCCCTTGTCTTCTTGCAGCGCACGTCCGCTCTTCATGATTTAATTGTCATTCACGCCCATCGTTTCTCCTCAGGCTCGTGACTCCAAATAAAAACGACATGCGTTGTTTTCTTCTACATGGAAATTTTTACATGGATTGTCATTACCCACAAACAACTCCACCATCAATTTCTTCAAAATCAAAGAACCACTCCCGGATGAGAGACATATGATAGGTGCAACCTGAATCCCGAATCCACTCGTCTAAATGGAATGTTGAAGGTGATACCACCAAAGAGACATCTGACTCTGCATCACTTTTACATTCTGCAATATTTGCATCTTGCGGAGCCTTTCCTTTCTTTTTTAATTTTAGACAGTCTTTCTTCCAGTGCCCTTTCTCATGACAGAAAGCACACTCATCTTTTGCAACTTTGCTTTTTGATTTGGATCTTCCTCTTCTTTCCTTCGACTGGCTCTGCTGACGGCCTCTTGCCACAAATGCTTCATCTTCTGTAACTGCTTTACTTTTCTTTTTATCTTGCTTTCGCAATTCATGAATATACAAAGCAGAACACACAACATCTAAAGATACATTCTCCTTCCCATGAAGTAAAGTAGTTTCTAAGTGTTCAAATTCATCCGAAAGGGATGATAACAACATCAAAGCCAAATCTTCATCCTCAAATTTCACATCGAAATTCAACAGGTCTGCTACTAATTGATTAAACATAGTGATGTGTTCATTCATAGTAGTACCTAGTCGATAATCAAATCGGAACAACCTTTTCTTCATGAGGAGCTTATTCTGACCACTCTTTTTCAGAAATTTGTCCTCCAATGCCTTCCACAGTTTGTGGGCAGAAGTCTCGTTTTTTAAAGCATACTTCTGCTCTCTAGACAGATATGATCGAATTGTTCCGCATGCCAACAGATTTATGATACTCCAATCCTTATCTTCTACATAGTCTGGTTTCATTTCTTCAATAGCTATGTCAAGGTCTTGTTGGAAAAGAGAATCCAGAACCTCACCTTGCCACATCCCAAAATGACCAGTACCATCAAATATTTCCACCGCCAACTTCATACTTGACATTGGAGTCCTTTGCCATGAGGAAGTCGATGTCATTTGTGTCATATTTGATATGTCTCTAGTTGTTGGTGAATTTACAGACGTCATTATAGACTCAAATAATAGTATTCAATATTACAAATATTACAAACAAACTAAAGGATAAACCTTCAGCTCTGATACCACTTGTTGGAAAAATCGGGTATTTTTCCCTCTATGATAAACAACTAGTGAAGTGAACCGATTCGGTAATACCCAGGAAAGACCACCAAACGAACTCCTAAGACAGTGTTACCATTCCACGTAAGATCCCAGGAAAGGGCGGAAGGGTCACAAACGGTCCCACTTAAAACCCGACCTCCTAGACAGAAATTACGTGCATGGTGTATTTATCACAACCTAAACCCGTGTACACACATGAACAATAAATACACCCAAATAAATTGAACACAACACTACAAATATACCCGACAAATAATATTGAATACTATAAATGCAAAATAAATAAAAGAGATAAGGAAAGAACACACCCGAAAATTGATAACGGAGTTCGGCCAATTTTGCCTATTTCTCCGAGCACCACTTAAGGCAGCCTGCTCTCATTAAGAAGAGAATACTAAATTTGATATGTATACAAAATTTGAGTATTTTTATCAAATTTTTGGGATGGGATTGATTAGGAGGAGGAGGAGTTATTTTATAACTTCAAAAACTCCTCCCATCTTCATCTCCTTCCAATATGGGATAGGAATTGTGCAAAGTCAAAAATATTATGCCATCAAAAGTCAACAAAATACAACAGTGTTGTGGGTGATGAAAAGTGTTGATTTGAATGGAATTAAAAATCAAGAAATGAATAGTAAAAGTGTTAGATTTTAGAGAATCAAAAGTCTGAAATTTTTGGGATGAATAGTAGCAGAAAGTTGTATTATTGATCTGAAACTTTGTGAATTTTTCTGATTTGATCTAGGCAGATTTTGATAAAATGGTCTTCATGAAAGTTGTATCTTTTCTTAATAGCTTTCTATCGCTATAAAGTATGAAAATTTTTGATAATGGGGTTGAAAGTTATGATCATTTGAAGTTTTGGATGTTTTGTTTTGTTTTTGAAAATGTCCATAAGGGTTGGTTTTGTGTATGCTGTGTTTTGAGGCAAATTCTGGAATGATATGGTTTGAATTGGATTAAGTAGCTTTCTTGAAAGTTATAGATAAATTTCATAGCTTTTCAATTATGTATAATATGTCATTTTTGGATGTGGGAAGTGAAAGATATGAATTTTTGAAGTTTGGATGTTGTTTAGGGTGAATTTATGAGACAGAAACTTTGATTGAAATTTTGATCTATATAGAGGCTGAAATTGCTCTTAAAGTCTTCATGAAAGTTGACGTTTGTATTTTTATCTTTACATTGATGTAAAGTATGACATTTTTAGACCTTGGAGCTGAAAGATAGAAATTTTAGAAGTTCTGTTACTGTTTAAGATGACATTATTTGGACAGAATCTTTGATTGAAAAATTGACCAAGTTAGAGGTAGAAATTGCTTTTAAGTTCTTCATGAAAGTTCTGGATTGTGTTTTTATATTTCCATTGCTATAAAGAATTGAATTTTTGGACCATGGAATGAGAAGTTATGATTTTTAAAAATTCTGTTACTGTTTAGGGTGACATATATTGGATAGAAACTTTGAGTGGATTTTTGATTATCTTAGAGGCCAAATTGGTTTTTAAGTCCTTCATGGAAGTTGTAGAGCTTCCTTTTAGCTTTCTTTTGAAAGTCAGATGGAGCAATTTTGAGGCATCCTCGCGAGGGCAATCCTCTCGAGGACGAGTGCCTCCTGAGGCGATGGCCTCACGAGAGTGATCGCTCGCGATCGCTGAAGGCCAGCATTGCTTTCATGAAAGCGAAAGCTGCTCATTTTTAAAAACATTTTTCCCAATTCGACCCTTTCTCATTCTTTTACTTATATCTTTTTCATTCGACATCTGATTGACCTGATTTTTGAAGTGTTGGATTTCTAAGACAATTATTTACCTCTTCATGAAAAATTTATGATTTTTGAGATTAATTTGGAAAAGATTGATTGAATCAAGTGAGTCAGAAAATTTTCCTGAACACGCTTCGATATTTTGGGGATATCTTGATCTGTGGAGATCCAATTGAGTTGATTCTTGTTAAAAAATAAACTAGAGACATGAGACTACAAGTTATCTGAAGGAATTGAATTTCAATTTAGGCTCTAATACTTTCAATTTTTGGAGTGAATTTGGGTATAGTGTTCTGTCTCGGTTTAGTAAAAATCCAAAAATGTTTAGGCTATAACTTTTGCTCTAGTCATCCAAATGAGGTGATTCTTGATTTGGATTAAACTAGAGAGATAAGGCTACAAATTTTTTGATGAAATTGAGTTTCATTTCATTCTCTAAGAATGTCAATTTTTGGATGGAATTTGAGCGCAGAATAATGTTTTGGTATAAGAATAGTCCGGAAATGTTTGAGGTATAAATTTTGGAGTATTGAACCAAATTGAATGATTTTGATGTCTTTGAAAAATTGAGACAGTGAGGAACATTTCTCTAGAAGGAAGTGTTAGCAAATTTCTTCAATTTGATGATTAGAAAAATGTCTTAAGTTAAGTATGAATTAAATGATTTTGAGGCTTTGTTATATTATGTTATTTTTGTGGAATTAATTAGCATGTCAATTTGAGTAAGATCATATGACATAGGTTGATTGGATTAAATTGAATTAAAGTATTAAGAATGCATAAGGGGAAAAATTGGAAGAACACTTAAGCTTTTAAATTACAAGGCTTATAAGGAAGCGTATTAAGGTCATTACTCATTCATTAATGGTTTTTTTGTAAATAAGAAGAGTGGACTTTCGTATAAGGAAAGGAGAAGCACGAAATTAAAAGAAAAGAAAGAAGAGAGAAGAGAGAAGAGAGAAGAAGGAGGTTTCGGTGGAGAAGAAGAGAAAAGAAGAAAAAGAGGTTAGGTTAAGAGAGATTTCGAAATTGATTCAAAAAGGAAAAAGAAAGAGGAGCATGAGGGCTTTCATATGAGCCAAGAAACTCTTCTTTTGGAGAAGATTCAAGGTAAGGGTGGATTTGATCTTTGGATTTTTGAGACGGTTTTGGTTCATATAGTTTAAGAAATGTATGGGTTTAAGTTTTCTAAGATCAATTTTATGATTTTGTGTTATGGGTTGTCCAATTTGGATTCCTATGGATTAGGGTTTTTACCATTGATGAAGGAGTTTAAGAAAGGCAAGAGAAGAGGCATTGAACAAGTATTAAGCAAGGATATGAGGTGGGTACCATATTTATAATTTGAATTATGAGCCACTAATATGTTTTCGAAAAATTAAGAAGATAAAATGTTTTCGAATTCATTGTTTTTGAATGATTTGATAAATTGCTACATGGTTAAATTCATTGTTTTTGAATGATTTGATAAATGTCTCCAATTGTTGCATTTTTGAATGATTGAGAATTTGCTATGTGAATTTGATTGAAATTGTAAAATTGTGAATGAAAATGTGTTTGAAATATGATATGCGTATGAAAACTAAGCTTTTAAAATGTGTCTTTGGGCAATCCGATTTCAAGTGTGAAAATATGTTATGTGGGTTTGGTTAGGTCCCATAAGATGTCAAGTGCACTTGTCAAAAAGGCTTCTCCCGCCTACCCGTTAGTGGCATTGAAGCTCCTTTGAGGACTCCTATAAGTTCACGGCTACGCAGGACCGCTATACGGAAATGTGTAGTACGTTCTATTTCTGGACCAACCCAAACCATTCTGATGTGCTTATATGCTCATGTGTGTTTATAAGTTTGATGCATACATGATTTGAAATTGCTCATGAATTATTTGATAAATTGAGAATTTTTGAGAAATAAGTATTTGATGATTTCTACTATGAAATGGCAATGAGTTTTGAAAATGATTTTTGCTTGTTTTTTCTGTTATAAGTATTTTATCCACAGGCTGTAAAGCTTACCCCCCCTTTTATTCCAATCTCCAGGTAACGAGCAGGAGATCGGATGAAAGAAAGTCAAGACATCCGTTTGTTTATGTATATGATGTGTTTTTAAGTTAGATTGTTGTAAGAATAAGATATGAGACATATGTTAAGAATTTTGGGGGTTTTTGTATCTTTGGTATTTGGACTTTTGATAATGATATTGTATCATGGCTTGGAATGCCATTAAAGTTCTTAACAATTATTTCATGATGGTAATGAGTTATGGATTTGTGTATGGATGTGAAATATGAATTTGTGTATGGATATGTCATGTGAATTCATATATGTAACATCCTGCCCCTACTTCGGGTTAGAACCCTAAAATTTGGTGCATGTGAGCTATGGGGCTTGGTTTAAATGAATTTAGAGGAAATGGTTATGATTGTGTTTTGTTTGAAGTGTTTGATGATTAATGAGGGTTGGAAACTTGGAAAAAAATCTTTGAAGAATGTTGGTATAGCATGTGTCCGTTAAACGGACACGAGAGTCCGTTTAACGGACTGGTTGGAAGGCTCATGTCCGTTAAACGGACATGCAGGTCCGTTTAATGGACCTTCTTGAGAGAAATTGGAGCGCTTGGTGGTTTCATGTCCGTTTAACGGACAGGGAAGTCCATTTAACGGACACTCTTGGGTGATTTTGGGTTGCTTAGTCAGTCTGTGTCTGTTTAACGAACATGTGTGTCCGTTTAACGGACATGCTTGGGGTCACTTTGGTAAATTGCGATTTTGACCATTTTAAATTTGGTACCTGTGGCCTTAAGTGAGTTTTTGATAAAAATGCATCATATTTGGATATTCATTGATAAATTGGATGATTGCACACATTAAAATTATTGATCATGCACTCAATTGACATTTTCCGGGTATAATTGGTAATGCATAGGATTGTTTTGAGAATTTCGAGTTGGGGTTATTGAAAATTATTATGGATAGTGAAATTAGTAATTTGGCATTTTTGGGAAATTTTAGGAAATTTTCCTAGAATTTTTCGGGAAAAAATTTGGACTAGGAAAAATACCGAGTGGCAGATCGATCAATAATTGGCAATAGAATTGATTGTTAAATACTGGGATTTTGGATATGTGGCTATAGGAATTATGGACAAATATAAATTAGTGGGAATTGGGTTTGAAATTGATGAGATTGATGAGTTATGAGGAAATGTCAAGTGGAGGCTTAGGGTTATGCCATGTGGCATTGTTTTAGCCTAGTATTTAAAATATCTAAGTTTCATTAAAGCTTCCCCTACTCTCTCTCATGACACTTTCTTCTTGGGAGGACCATTTGGTGACTTGTTTTTTTGCTCTCTTCTCTTCTATTTTCGTGACCTCCCATTCCCCTCTTCTCCTCCTTCATGCTTTGGTGCTTTGATGCTTGGAAACTTTGCTTCATCTTCTACTTTTGCTCCCTCTTTGTCGTCTCTTCGAGTTGAGCTAAGAAAAACCTAGCTTAACCTCCTAGAAGATGAAGATTTTGGAGATGAGAAAGTTAGGGTTTCTTGGTGACTTTGAAGAAATTGAAGGAAAATCAAGTAAGTTATGGTTTTAATGTTAAAAGCATGGTTATTTTAAGCTTGCATGATGCTTAAACTAGAGTGTGTTGAATTGATTAGTGCAAGGGTTATGTTTGTGTTATGGATGATGATGAAGTGTGTTCTTCTCTTGTTATGTATGTGTAGAATGAGTGATACTTACATGCAATGGTATGGAAGGGCTTAGAGATGAATGGGTTTTCAAAGAGATGCATGAACGAATGTAGAATGGTTTTATACTGGGATATTGTTTTATGCCCTGTTTTGGGATAATGGTAAACTGTAGCTCTTGATTTGTTGTGAATGAGATATTGAATTGAATGAGGTAGAGATTGATGAAAAATTCCAATAGAGGTGCTGATCTAGGCATAAGAGGAATTGAATGAGTTAAATGGTAAGAATGAACTTATGGAAAATCTAGAAATTTGAAATGGCTTGATCTTGGGAGTGTGCTCTACTTGGATAGGCATAATTGTTTGTGTAATTGTCTAGAGGAGTTGAGATTTGGCTTGAACGAAACTAGAGGCATTTGGCTACAAATCTTATGAAGCTATTGATTGTGAATTTTGTCTTGAAAGATTCCAAATGATGGCATGAAGTTAGGCAATGGGGTGTTGATATTGTTATGAATGAATGTCTATGATTGTGTTGCTTTTCAAGTGTTTATGATCAATAATGGACCCTATCTTGGTTATGGATGATATAAATTAACATTGAGTTATAAGAATGGATAATTGATGAGTATTGCATTAGAAATAATTGGTTAAGCATGAGAAATTGAGTATTGAGAGTGAAGAGTTGAAATCTGGAAGTTCATGAAAACTAAATTGAACATGGTTTAGTGCAAGGGGCATAACTCTTTGTGTAGAACTCGGAATTAATGATCTTTATATGGATTTGATAGTAGACTTTAAGATCTACAACTTCTATTTCAGGAAAAATTTCAAAATTCGGACGTTTTGAGGGTCGAATTTTTAAAGTGGTATAGGTGACCCGTAGCAGTCCGTTAAACGGACATGCAAGTCCGTTTAACAGACATTCGCTGGACAAAGGATATAAATTAAGCTTCAAATGGGTTTTAAAGTGAACCTAGAATGATCCTTAGTCTATGGGACTAATGTATGAAAGGTTTAAAGCAAAATCGAAGGTTAAAACTTGGTGAATGAATGGGTAGGATCAAAAGTGTCAAATGCATGTGTAAATGGGAATGGAATTGTTTACACGCTTGTGATATTGTTTAAGGAAGTCAGTAAATGGTACTAAGTGATTTATTATGATAGGGAATTGGATATGAGGAGATCATAAAAGGTTAGAAATGAAATGACAGTAAATTGAGTTATGTTGTCAAATGAGATGCAAGTGTATGGTTTTTGCTAGACTCTTAAAGAGTCAAATTTGAATGGATAATTGAAAATGATAATATGCAAGTAGACAAATTGAATTATGATTTGAGAATGGATAATCGGTCAGTGTAAAGCATATACCCCGGAATTGTCATTGAGCATGCATTATATATTGCACGTATACATATGTGAAAATGGGATGGCTATATGATTGTACCTTTATTAATGTGTGTGCAAATTGTGTTTGGCATATGAATGATACAGGACAGAACGTCCACAGCCAGACGTTTCCGGATCATAAAAGCTCATGCTAATCTGGAGCGTACTGTGAGTAAACCTAGATGATCTTATTTTTATGGTTTACTTGGTTCAGTTACAATTGAATGAAATTCATACATTGATTAATTGTTGAATGGTAATATTGATTGAAATTGAATATGGGTTCCGGACAGGAGGTCCGATGATTGATTGTGTACTGGGAATTGCGTTATTGAAGTGCTCATTGATTGTGAATTGGATGAACTAAGTGTGCATGATGTGATTATTAAATGGTTTGACTGCATAATTGCATATAGAAAATTTGCATATGGATGAGATGTGAATTCTCCACTAGATGTTGAATGCCGGACTACGGCCCGATGATAAGTGGTCATGATTGATTAAGTTCATGCGAATATGAGCAATGCATTTTAATGCATGACTAAATGAAATATAATGGGAGTTGTGACCAGAGTAGTCAATGATTAGAGCTTAAAGCTCACCGAGTGAAAAGAGCTTCGTGCTCAGATATTGATTCAGACCTCAGGCTCAACGACAATGAGCCCTATATGGGACAGTTATTAGAGCTACAAGCTCAACGACAATGAGCCCTATATGGGACAGGTATTAGAGCTACAAGCTCAATGACAATGAGCCCTATATGGGACAGTCATTAGAGCTACAAGCTCAACGACAATGAGCCCTATATGGGACAACATAGTCCTTATTTTGATGTTCTAAAATTCATAATTTTCCCTTTAAAGTCCTCATCTTGATATTCTAAAATTCGTAATTTTCCCCTTTGAATAGAGGAATCAGCAGTTGGGAAGAAGTTGTCGTACCATTGATTGCCATGAATGGTGTATGTGTGGCTTGAAGATCTCAACTCTACCCCTCTGGTTTCTAATTGCTTATTCATGACCATCATAAGAAGTACGGATGTCAAATTGACTCGGTCTAATTTTGGCCCGGAGTGACCAGGTCACAGGCAGGCCATAGGCCGACCACCGTTACTTAAAAAATGATGTCATTTTTTATGTTTTATTTTAAAAAACAAGGTCATTTTTGACATTTTTCTTTAAAAATATATGGTGGGTCAGATTGGCCAGACCTACTCATGCCCCGTTAGGCCATAAGCTAGGCTATGGACCACCCTAGCCCCCGATCGGGTCAAGTCAGGTCAGGCTAGAAGTGCCCGACCCCTAGCCGACCCATTGACATTCCTAACAAGAAGAGACTGCTGTTTTTTGCCTCAATATGCTTCTGCACTGCTACACACAGATGTTGTTTGCTTTGTACTTTTATTTTCTTGGTTCAATATTGGAAAGAAGAAAGTTTCCAACTGTGGTGCAAGTTTCATTTACAAGTCCCAAAAAATAAAGGCTCTGATATCAAAAATATATTGGTTAAAAAGCTTTACACACAAAAGAATAAAATAGAGAAAGTTAAACCACTTTATTCACTTAAACTTGCAATTTTTTAATAAAATATACATATCAACCAAATATTCAAAAAATAAGCCACTGATGTGCTACATCAGTTTAAACAAATAAAATAAAATATTAAATAACAATCTTGACTGAATCAATATGAATTTAAGCTTGGATTTAGTGAACAAAGTATGCACCATGTGACTAGACTCATTTTGAATCAGTTTCAACAAAGTGTACCCATCATTATGTAGTACTTAAGATTTTTCTTAATTTCCATATATTTAAGGGAGAATTTGTAATGATTGGTAGCTTAATTACAAAAGCCTTTGGATACTTACTTCCGCCTCTGGAAATTAGAGGTATTGTTGATGCTCCACCTGTTCCTTTGTCATTTTCACCACGGAGAGACAAGATTATGCTTCTTAAGTGGAGAGCTCTACTTCCTCTAGTAGAATTTGCAAAGCCAAAAGAAAAATTGGCCAACTTGAGCATAGATAGAAATGCAGCACTAGAGCCGAATGCCATTTTACATCAATATCGGTATTCATTAATTAATGTTTGATGGTACACTAGGTCGAGAGAAAGAAGTGCATGGCTTCCCAGATGGTTCCTTGGTCAATTTTGTATCGTGGACTATCAATGGTAAGCATTTATCTTTTAGTGTACAAGTTGATGAGGATGGTAGAAATGGCAGTTAGCTTAGAGTATGGGTTGCTAATGTAGAAATTGTTGGAAAAATTACGTAAGATCAAATCTTAGTGTAGTGGAAAATAGAATCAACTTTAACATAATTAAATTAGAATCATAAAACAAGAAATTGACAAAGCTATACTAACTTTTTTTGATTTCTTATTACAATTTTCTATTTCTTTGAAACTATCAATTCCACGAGCCGTTAAATCGCCCAGCCTCTAATGGTATCCATAGATCTATTCAGAAAAAAAACTCAAATCAAATTTGAGAGGAAAAATTGTAAGAAGTACTAGCTACCATTTTTCTAATTTTTCCTTTTATATGAAAAATTTTATTTTTCATATCCTTGGATTTTATTAAAATTACAACTAAAAGTCAAACTTTAATTATAATTATTAATTAATCCTTCTAAGATCAAATATCATAGATTAACCCTTAAAGTTTCTAAAACTTCTCAATTAAGTCCAACTGAATTCAGATTTCACTTTCTCCTTTATAAACCTTTTTATGTGTGACCCATTAGGTTCATAACATGTTGGCCATGATTATAAATTATAATTCTAATTCATAATTAGAATAAGATAAATTAAAATTCCTTTTAATTAATCTTTAGTTCCCTAATTAAACAATTTATAATCATAGATCATGATTGACGTCTAGCAACATATCATGTCTACCCAAATATTAGGAATGTCAAAGTGGTTTGATTTAACCTGTTTATGCATAGTTATCTTGTATAAATAAATTCTTTCATCATCTAATGCTCTAATTGAAATTAGAGTATGAAATTCGTGTCTACTCTAAATAATCCAATCATATTTGTTCTTGCTAATTAGTAAATGATTTATAATTGATATTTGAAGACAACATTTCCAAACTTCAATTTACTCTGGCCAAAGATTTCCAGAATCATTACTAATCAAGAATAATAGAACATTCACCCTAATTACTTTAAGACAACGAATTCTTTATTGATTTACGCAACTATCTCCACATAGTTCATACTATATCCGATAACTACCGAATTGAACTATTCTAATAATAGAACATAAGTAGCATCAAAACATAGTTATTCTTACATGAGATAACTTTGGTAATCTCAAGTCTAAAGATCAATTATACAACTATCATAATGAGATAACTCACAGACACATAAGTAATATTCCATTCGGGATTCTCATAATTGGGTCAGTTCAGTGAAATTATTATCTAATAAGCACCCACATGTTGTTGGAGTTATGTAAATATAGTACCCTGGAAAGCAAGTGTATTTACATGTAACTTTATCTTCTTCAGTTACAGTTTTGTAATGAAAATATTTATTATTAATAAAACAAAAGAGTTTGGTTTTATCTGTATGAGCATTATATATCTGGTCATAAGGTACCAAGATTCTTTTGTAAGTAATATACATATACATAGAGATGTATGGGAAACATGTATATTGTTAGAATCTGAATTAATTGATTCACAGTTGAATAATCAAGTTGGTCGCTGATTATGGTTTAGAAAGATCTTATGCGATTTATCTCCATATAAGTAAAGGAGCTTACTTCAAGGGAATGATGAGTTTCATATCATGATAGTAGTTGACTATCGATAATGGCACTATTAAATGAATCTGAAATTAAGTATGTTTTCAAGAATAAAGTGGGCCGTTACTTTAATCTTAAAACATACAACTTAAGCATTTGCTTATTATGAACCATAATCTTGATGAGTGGTGAACTCATATATGTTTCATTATAATTCTTGATATGATCGGAATGGATTTTTACAGAGTATTAATCCAGTATCTGCATGTTGGAATTATTAATTGAAACATGTATCAGGAAACATTCACTCAAATAAAGAGTTTATAGTGTTATCATCTCTTCTAAATGTTTTAAGGAGATTTGGTGATTAAACTGGTGCCAGTAGTTTGATGGACTAGCTACCTATCAAGTCTTAACACTGAGATGCGATCTTATGTGTTAATCACCATATAAATTAAAATGAGAGATCTAAAAGGAAAAAATCAACATAAGGGCAAAACGGTAATTTTATCCTTTGTTGTGCGGATGGCTATAATAAGGTTCTAAATAGGGTTTGCAATTGGACATATTCTCATAATATTTAATAATTCAAGAGTTCAACTAATTTTCTTTAGTGGAATGACATTTAGTTAATAAGCTAGAATTAATTCCAATGAGATTGAATTAATTATGGGCTTATTGGGGCTTGAATTATCAAAGTTGAATAAGATTCCCCACTTGGCTTTAAGGAAGGTTATCAAGCTAAGTAAGAAATATAAATGGAGGTTAATTAGAAGCCCATAATTGAATCTTGGGCTTGGTCTAATTAAAGAAGCCCAAATGTAGATTTAGTAATGGGTTTGGTTTTTGGTTTAATGTAATTAATTAGATTAATTATATTAAAACAATTTTTTTAAGAAGAAGATAGCAATTTCGGTTATTCCTAGGTTAAATGTGTAACCACACATTTGACATTAAAATGCTAAATAAAGATGGTCTTTATTATGGTTACTCATCATTAAATGGAGTTATGAACTTACCATTAAATGGTTTAATGGTTGTCTTTTAAGGTTGACTTGTAACCTATTTGCATTCATTAGATTAAAGATGAAAGACGTACATTAAATGGACCATCTTCCTTCTTTCTTCTTGGCAAAACCAAAATTGGGTATTGAATTTTAGGTTATGGTCTTTTCAAATAGCCATCATAAAGAGAAATGAAGATAATCTCATTTATTGGCTATTTTATGAGTGATTAATGAAAGAAGTGATGGATTTGATGCCTCTCTCTCCTTCCATCCATGCATATACGAAATTGGTAGGCAAGAAAGAGTTCTTGCATGTTCTTTACACCTTCTCTCCTTTCATGAAAGAGAGAATCGAAAATACCAATTGAAAGAGTTTCAATTTTGCTTCTTCTTCCTCTAAGAAAATCTCCTTCAAACATTTCTTCTCCTTTCCCACCAAAGGATTTTGTTAACCTAATTGTCCTTGAAGAACAGGTGGTAAATCTAATTGGTTGAGGATACTACAACAAGGAGAAAGTAGATTACTAAAGGAAAAGAGTCAAAGGCAAAGGATTTGGATACACGAAGAAGGAGAGGATAGCGCAACGAGGATTTAAAGCTGTAGCGAATGAGTCAGTAATACTCCTGATCTTGTTTATATTTTATTATCCTTATACCATATCATGTATGGATTGGCATGTTGATTTGGATTTGTTGCTTCCGCTGCAAGTAATGATTTCTTAAAAGTTTTGAAATCTACCGTTTTTTCAAACAAAACATGTTTTCTTTTTCCGATCCAACACATGTTTGTTTAATTATCTCCACACTTTAATCTATAAGATCGATTACTTTCTTCATAAGAAAGAAACAAATATATGCTAGTGTAACCATTTCATCAATACCCAGTCTTGATGAAACTATGACTAGGAACATTTTAGGAATAACATAAAATTGCAATTTGAATATCATAATTATGATCACATTATAATTTATAATTACATAACAACTATTCCAGGGATTTTATCTTTATGATTAATAATTAAATAATTAAAAATACACAAAGATAAAGAATGCCTTTATTGAATAAAAAAAATTTATACAATAAAATGTACAACCAAAATTGACTGCAAGGGTATAAATCAACAAACTCCCACTTGCACTAAAGCCAATTACCAATGTATCGAATATCATAGCCCTTTCATATGTCTATCATGTCTCTTTTGAGATAACAACTTAGTGAGCGGATCTGCTAGATCCTTCCGTTCCATTATCTTAGATAAAACTTCCTGAGTACATGTTTGGATCACTAATGAGACCTCGGTTCCTTCGCTTGTGCAATAGCACCATTGTTGTCGCAGTACATTACTATCAGATCAACAATGCTAGGAACCGCTCCAAGTTTAGTAATGAACTTCTTGATCCAAACTGCTTCCTTTGCTGCTTCAGAAACTGCAATACACTCAACTTCAGTTGTTGAATCTACGATGGTTGGTTGTTTGGAACTCTTCGAACTAACCGCTCCACTACAAAGAGTAAAAATATACCCTAATTGTGATCGACTATCGTCTTGATTAGACTAGAAATTAGCATTTAAATTACCTTGAACTCTCAGCTCGGTTCCTCCATATACCAAAAAAAATATCTTTAGCCCTTCTCAACTACTTCAAGATATTTTTCACAGCTGTCTAATGACCCTCACCGGGATTAGCTTGATATCTACTTGTTATGCTCAAAGAATAAGTAAATTTGTTCTTGTACATAGTATCACATACATGATCGATCCAATAGCCGAAGCATATGAAACACCATTCATTCTATCTCTTTCTTCTAGTGTCTTAGGACACATGCTCTTGGAAAGAGAAATCCCAAGCGATGTAGGTAAGAGTCCCCTCTTGGAATTTTCCATGTTAAATCTCTTTAACACTTTATGTTGGAACCCGATCCGGAACACCGGATCCCAACCGGAAAACGAAAGGTTAAGGAAACGGATAACAAAGCGAAATGCAAAACAAAAACGGAATCGCCAGCGAATCGAAGCGAATAAAAAGAACATAAAGTAGAATCAAATCGGAATACGAATCAAATTACACATCGAAAGCAAATTGATCGAAAGCGGAAACATAAATCGAAAACAAAGCGAACTCAACTCAAATTAAAGGGAATGGAACCAATTTAATTAATCGAAACATACAAGTTTAACGCAATAATTGAACTGAATCAAATGTCGACATCTTTGAACAAAACAAAAAAAACTTACTCGCGTTGGAAACCTAGACTATCCAAATCCGGTATAATTTTTTTTTTTATAACTATCATATTCAATCTCATGCAAATCAAATACCAACAATTCCCACTTTTGGAAATTCATCCATATACAAATCTCAACTCACTTAATTCTTCTTAATCATGCAATAACTCAAAAATTCCATTTTTTAGTAAAACACTTATTCTAATTCTTTTTCGACTTTTGCCGTAACACCGATTTTATTGAAAATCAAAAGATAACTGATGATTTAGACAGCCCAAAAATTTCTGCAAGAAAAAAATACACTTCTAATACATATCCCAATCAACACAAGTCAACATCGGATCTCCCGTCCGGAATCCATCACACCAGCAGAAACACAATCCTATATCTAAGCACTTCATAATCTCCATCCATTATACATACTTCAATTGAATACAATTCAATTATATTCAGATAAACTACCAAGATCTACTTACATAATCCAATTCCACTATCATACATAAATTCAATTCCATAACTTAACTCAAATACATCATCAATACCAAAGTGACATTTTCAATCCACGATATCAAACCAAAACCACAATCTCAACGAACTCTATTATCGACACATGCGTAATCGATATCGGACCGTCTTCATCCAATCTCCGCTGGAAACCGGAGATGGGGATGAGAGGTGGGGTGAGCTTGACAAAGACGATGGGTAACATACGATAAATGAAACATAAGCGAAAATTTTCTTTTCAAACTTTTCAAACCTTTCCCTTCGAAATTTTATCCAAAGACTCATTTTCAATTTTTTCAAAACATTCATAAACAGTTTCCGAAATTCATTTCTCAAGTTCTCAACTTTTTTACAAATCATGCAAAATTTCAACATGAATGCATCACATAAGAGAAATTTCATGCACATAAACAAAATCAAAATCACATAACATAACAGAATGGTTTGGTTTCGGTCCTAACAGGACGTACTGCACATTCCCGCATAGCGGTCATGCAGTACTGTGAATGTGAGGGAGTCCAAATCGAACTCCTAAGCCACTATGGGCAGGCGTGGAGAAGGCTATCGAGGAGACAAAGCAATCGACTCTACGGAGGGACCTGACCAAACCCATACAATTCACATATTCATGCTTAAAACAAACAGATTGTTCAAGGCACTTTTGAAATTTCACATTGTCATGTCGTGTCTTACTAGACACAATACATTCACTAAGCACATAATTTCATATGTCATATTGCAAAAATACAAATGCACCAATCAAATTCTTACAAATTCACAATCATTCATCAAACAAGTATGCAACACAAAATAGATAACAACTTTATCAATTCCTTTGAAACATAATTCTTACACATTTAAAATCACAATACACATTTCTCATCCAAAATTTAAACCACGATTTTCACCTTTTATTCAAAACAATAAAAATCACTAATCATTTTAATTTCTTAAATCGATTTCCAAAAGCATTTCTCTCCTTGATTTTCCAAAAACATAAATAACAATTTCTTAAAAATTTCGAATATACTAAATAACAAATTTTCTTAAATCAATTTCCAAAATCCTTTTAAAACAATAAATCTAACTTTTGTAATAATTTTCGTAATTCCAGACATGCTCGAAATCTATCAATATTTAAAACCTTTGAAAACTTTCGAAATTGAAAGTTTCAATTTCTCATATCATTGAACATATAACAAAATTTCTAAAGTTATTCAAAGTAAAGAATTTCATCAAACGAAAATCAAACAATTACATAAACGATATTTTATAATTAATTCCCAAAAGCATTCGGAAATCATCGTTTTCCTACTTTCCAAAACAAATGAAATCATGATTTTTCAAACATTTTTTCAAAACAACATTTTATACCTATTTCAAAAACATTTAGAAATCATAATTTTCCAATCATTTTCATAAGAAATATTTTATAACAAATTCAAACATTCAAAAATCTTACACAACCAATCTTTTATCACTAATTCCGAAACTATTCGGAAATCATAAATGTTTCCAAACGTTTTTGTAAACGATATGTTATAAACGATTTCAAAAAGAATCACTTTCCAAACCTTTATTTAAACACGATTTTAAAATCAATTCCAAAATATTCGGAAATCCAAATTTTCAAACACTTAGAACTTGGAGCAATTTTCCAAACCATTTGAAATAAATACCAAAATTCGATACTTTCTTTCTTCCACCTTCTCGAAATCGTTCGGAAATCCAAATTTCAAACCTTTACATAAATAATTTGAAATCATAAATTTTAAACACTTTTATAAACAATTTGAAAATCATAAACTTTTAAACACTTTGAAATCATAAACTTAGATAAACCATATTTTATAAATAATGTCAAGAATGTTCGAAATCATCATTTTCAATTACTTTTATAAACAACATTTTGTATTATTTCATAAACATTCGAAATCATAAGCTTTCAAATCTTTACATAACTATATTCAATAAATATTTTCACAAATATTTAGAATTTATAATTTTCAAACATTTTCTTAATAAAATCGAAATACTTTCCTTCTAGGTTTTCGAAAGTATACGATAAACTTTCAAAGCATTCATCTTCTAAATTTTGTTTTTTTAAAACTCAAACAAACAATCTTTCAATTGTATCAAAGTATTCAAAACAATAAATTTACAATATCCGAAACAACACATTTTCAAACACTTTCACTTTCGGATTTTTTTTTCAAGAACACTTACAAAGCTCATAATTTCGTAAATAAATATGATACCCACCTTATTTCCATGCAAACATCTTGTCCAATGCTTCACTTTGACCTTTGCTTCTCTCTCTCTTCCAATTTAACAAAACCTAAACCATAATCATCCAAATTCACATCATAAATAACAAAATCTTCAAAATGAACTTAGGAATTCACCAATTCCATATAAATTCAAGCTATTTAAATCTCCAATTTTGAAAATCCCCAATTTTCAAAATTGGCCTAAACCAATTTACACAAATTCAATACCATAAATCACAATTTCTTCAAAATTGATTTCATATTTCACCAATTCCTACTATTATTGATGATTCTACACCATTAATTCACAAAATCCCCAAATATCTAATTTGGCCTAAACCCCCAATTTACAATTTTTCAAATTAAACTTCACCTAAAGCATAAACATCAAAATTAACGTAGGATATCTCAAATTCATCACTAATCCAAACTATCTAAAGCATCAATTTCAAAAATCCTCAATTTTCAATTTTGGGTATAATCCCCAATTCAAAATTTTCCGAAATTAAACACAATCATAGCCTAATCTCTTCAATTAATCATAGATAAACTAAATCCATAACCATTCCAAGCCATCTAACATCATAAACTCATAAAAAAAATTCTAAACTCAACTTTCTCTCACTTACCATTTTTCCACCATTTTCGTTATTTTTGCTCCAAGACAAGCTTTCATCTTCTTCCTCCCTTGAAAACAAACGAAAACCCTTGAGAATCATGGAGAAAAATCGAAAATTTCACCTTCCTTCTTCTCCTTCCTTCCACCATAGCCGATTCTCTCCTTCCCTCTCTTCTTCTCCAACGTTTTTTTCTTCTCTCTTCTTCTTATTTCTTTCTTTTATTTCTCTCCCTTTTCATGAATCTTCTGCTGTTTTCTGGGAGTAAAAACGACAGCCCTCTTGTGTGTTTCATTTAATGAAACACAATTTACCATCTTGCCCCTCCAATTAAGCCTATTTCCAAGTTTGCCCCTGCATAGGATTTTGAAAAATTGATAACTTGCGTCCTGATTTCCAGCATCTAAACGAAATAATTTGGACAAACTTTCTTCTTAAAAATTGTTCCTCTAGATCATACGAATCCAACGCCACTGACCGCGCTCAATTCGGATCAGAAACGAAGAAGTTATAGCCGAAATACTATCGGACCTGCGAAAAATCCGAGACTGAACATTACGCGAATTTAATTTCAGAAATTAACAATCTTAGAGATGAAATTAAATTTCGATCCCTTCACAAGAGTTGTAGCCCTATGTCTTAACTTTATTTTCCCTTAAGAATCAACTCAATCAGAGTTGTACAGCTCCCGAAAATCGTAAAATACTGAACCATGTTCAGAAAATTATCCAACTTATAACCTATAACCAAATCTCCTACTTTTGGTTCAATCAACCTCTTTCCATTTAATCTCCTAAAAATCATAATTCTTCAAGAAAATGAAATTAATTGTCTTAGGAATCTAACGCTTTGAGAATTAAATCAATCGGATGTCGGACGAAGGAATTATAAGCAAAAGATTACAAAAGGGATCGGATTAAAAACAAAGTATCGGAACTTCAAAACCGAACTTTTTCCAAAATCATATCTCTCGATCCCGAACTCGTAATTTGACAAATTTGGTGTCAATAAAAAGATCAAAGGAAGCTTTATGGCCACAGAAAGCTCTTGACATAATCTACAAGTTTCCAAAAGACAATTTTCTCAAATTTTGCCTCAAACAAAAAGTCAACTCTCAAGTCAAACTTTCTAAATTCTTCAAATTTTCACACTTTTTCTTTTTAATTCTTGCTATTTAACTTCATTTCAATCAATTCATCCACTTTCTTCTCATAATCCATATAAGTTCACTCAAATATCAAAGTCCTCAAAATTAAACAATTCTTTTCTCATAAATTTTTTTAATTTCATCAAATTTCCTTAAATTCATAATTTTCTCACCAATTTCTCTCTCACTTAAATTCATTTTAATATTTCTAATTTTTATCAAAAGTTCGGGGTCCAACACTTTGTCTATGTACGAGGATTGGGACAAACCAAGCAACCTTTTTTATCTATCTCGATAGATCTATATACCTAGTAAATAAGCTGCTTCTCCCACTTCATGGAAAAATTCTTAGATAACCATATCTTAACAGACTGGAGCATTAAAATGTCATTTCCAATGAGTAATATGTCATCCACATAAAGCAATAAGAAAATGACTACACTCCCACTTACTTTCTTGTAAACACAAGGTTCATCCACATTTTTGATAAAACCAAACTCTTTGATTGTTTCATCAAAACAGATGTTCTAACTCCGCGACACTTGCTTCACTCCATATATGGACCTTTGCAACTTGAATACTTGATCAGAAAATCATTTGGATTCAAAACCCTCAGGTTGTGTTATATACACATCCTCTTGCAAATTCCTATTGAGAAATGCTGTTTTGGCATCCATCTACCAAATTTCATAATCATGATATGCTGCTATGGCCAATAACATCCTTATGGATTTAAGCATTGCTACTGGCAAAAAAGTTTCATCAAAATCAACTCCTTGTTTTTGTATGTAACCTTTCACCACTAACCTTGCTTTGTACATATGTACATTTCCATCCATGTCAGTTTTTCTCTTAAAAAACCATTTGCACGCAATAGGTACTATACCTTCAGGTGCATCAACTAAAGACCATACTTGGTTAGTGTACATGGATTCTATTTCATATTTCATAACTTCTTGCCATTTTAAAGAATCAATGTCTAACATTGCTTCCTTAAAATCAGTAGGTTCGTCATTTATAATTGAAGCATCATCACTTCCTTTTTCAACATGTAGATCTAATCTAACAGGCGGATGACGTACCCTTATAGACTATCGCGAACTATGTATTTTTTGAACCATTGATTGGACATTTAATGTATCAACATGTGGTTCTCGTTCCATTTTAATGTGTGTTTGTGGTTCTAGAACTTCTCTAAGTTCCACATGTTGGATTGGAAAAAGAAAGCATGCTTAGTTTGGAGAAACGATAGATTTCAAAACTTTTTAAGAAATCATCTTGCAGCGGAAGCAATATATCCAAATCAACATGCTAATCCATACATGATATGGTATAAGGATAATAAAACTAAGAACAAGATAAAAGGAATTACCGACTCCTTCGCCATGACTTTAAATCCTCGCGCTATCCTCTCCTTCTTATATCCAAATCCTTTGCCTTTGAGTCTTTTCCTTTAGCAATCTATCTTCTTCCTTGTTGTAGTATCCACAACCAATTAGATTTAACACTTGTTCTTCAAGGATAACTAGGTTAACAAAATCCTTTGGTGGGAAAGGAGAAGAAATATTTGGAGGAGATTTTCTTAGAAGAAGAAGAACAAAAATTGAAACTCTTTCAATTCTTTTTCGGTTCTCCCTTGCATGAAAGGAGAGAATGTCTAAAAACCATGCAAGAATCCTTTCTTACATCTCAATTTTGAAATATGCATGAATGGAAAGAGTGAGAGGCATCCAATGCATTACTTCTTACATTAATCACTCATCAAATAGCCAATAAATGAGACTTACTTCATTTATCTTTAAAATGACTATTTGAAAAGACCATAACCTATAATTGAATACCCATTTCGGTTTTGGCAAGAAGAAAGAAGGAAGATGGTCAATCTAATGCACATCTTTCATCTTTAATCTAATGAATGCAAATAGGTTACATGCTAACATTAAAAGCCAACCATTAAACCATTTAATGGTAAGTTCATAACTCCATTTAATAATGATGAACCATAATAAAGACCATCTTTATTTAGTATTTTAATGTCAAATGTGGTTACACATCTAACCTAACACAATTTCGAAATTGCTTCTTCTCCATTTAAAAAATTGTTTTAATATAATTAATCTAATCAATTACATTAAACCAAAACAAGCCCATTTCTAAATGAACATATGGGCTTCCAATTAACCATTAATTAGTATAAGCCCATCATTCAATTATGGACTTCTAAAGCCTCCAAACTACCTCTTACTTAGCTTGATAACCTTCCTTAAAGCTAAGTGGGGAATCTTATTGGACTTTGATAATTCAAGCTCCAATAAGCCCAGAAATAATTCAATCTCATTGGAACTAATTCTAGCTTATTAACTAAATGTCATTCCACTAAAGACAATTAGTTGAACTCTTGAATTATTAAATATTATGAGAATATGTCCAATTGCAAACCCTATTTAGAACCTTATTATAGCCATCCGCACAATAAAGGGTAAAATTACCGTTTTGCCCTTATGTTGGTTTTTCCTTCTAGATCTCTCATTTTTCTTTATATAGTGATTAACACATAAGATCTCATCTTAGTGTTAAGACTTGATGGGTAGCTAGTCCATCAAACTATCGGGCGCCATTTAATCACCAAATCTCCTTAAAACATCTAAGAGATGATAACACTATAAACTCTTTATTTGAGTGAATGTTCCCTGATACATGTTTCAATTAATAATTCCAACATGCAGACACTGGATTAATACCCTGTAAAAATCCATTCCGATCATATCAAGAATTATAATGAAACACATATGAGTTCACCACTCATCAAGATTGTGGTTCATAATAAGCGAATGCTTAAGTTGTATGTTTTAAGATTAAAGTAACGACCCACTTTATTCTTGAAAACATACTTGATTCCAGATTCATTTAATAGTGCCATTATCGATAGTCTACTACTATCATGATATGAAACTCATCATTCCCTTTAAGTAAACTCCTTTACTTATATGGAGATAAATCGCAACACTACAGTCTAAACCATAATCATATGACCAACTTGATTATTCAACTCTGAATCAATTAATTCAGATTCTAATAATATACATGTTTCCCATACATCTCTATGTATATGTATATTACTTACAAATGAATCTTGGTACCTTATGACCAGATATATAATGCTCATACAGATAAAACCAAACTCTTTTGTTTTATTAATAATAAATATTTTCATTACAAAATCAGAATCAAGAAGATAAAGTTACATGTAAATACACTTGCTTTCCGGGCACTATATTTATATAACTCTAATAATCTCCCACTTGCCCTAAAGCAAGTTTGACATATCCTTCATTCCCATCCCTTCTAGGTGACCCTCAAACCTCTTTTGAGTCAATGTCTTTGTGAACGGATCAGCAAGGTTTTACTCAGTAGAATCTTTACCACATCCACTTCTCCACGTTGTATTATCTCCTTATGAGATGATACTTTCGCCAATGTGTTTGGCGACTTTGTGGTTCCGAGGTTCTTTAGAATTAGCCACCGCCCACTATTATCACAATAAAGTGTAATGGCTTTTCCGCCTCGAACTACCTCCAAATCATTTAGGAACTTCCGAGCCAGATCGCTTCCTTTCACGCTTCACAAGCAAGCAACATACTCAACCTCCATAGTCGAATCAGCAATACGAGATTGCTTGACACTCCTCCAAACTATGGCTCCACCTCCTAAAGTAAATATAGAACCGAAGTTGATTTCCTTGAATCAACATCGATTGGAAATCAGAATCAGATATCCCGTCGGAATAAGATTACTTCCAGAGTAAACAAGCATTAAGTTCTTCGTCCTACGAAGATACTTAAATATACACTTAACCGCAGCCTAATGTTCCATTCTGGATTGGATGAAATCGCTACCATCCCACTGTAACAGATATCCGGTCTAGTGCACAAAGATTGCATACATCAAACTACCAACCGCCAAAGCATATGGAATGTTACGCATGCGCTCAACCTCCTCTTGGGTTTTAGGTGCTTGTTCCTTTGAAAGTTTGATTCTATGTCTAGTAGGAGTGAAACCCTCTTGGAATCTTGCATGCTTAACTTATTGAGCATATTCTCAATGTAGGTTAGTTGAGACAAAACTATCTTCTTGTTCTTACGATCCCTTATAAGTTTGATCCCTAGAACATAGGTAGCCTCTCCCAAATCCTTCATTGAAAACTGCTCATTCAGCCATCCTTAACTGCAGATAACATTCCCACATCATTCCCAATGAGCGTAATGTCATCAACATATGTGATTAAGAAAGTAACCTTACCTTCTTGTATTCTTTTGTAAACACAAGGCTCATCTAGGTTTTGTATGAACCCATAGGTTTTGATAGCCTTATCAAACCTAATGTTCCAAGACCTAGATGCTTGCTTAAGTCCATAAATGGACCTTTGCAACTTGCAAACCTTATGCTCATTACCTAGCTCAATGAATCCTTCTGGTTGGGCCATATAAATGGTCTCCTCAAGATCTCCATTCAAAAATGCGGCCTTGACATCCATTTGCCATATTTCATAATCGAAATAGCTGCATGGCCAAAAGAATCTGATGGAATTAAGCATGGCAACCGGAGAAAAAGTCTCCTCGTAGTCTATACCCTCCTTTTGAGTATAGCCTTTAGCTACCAATCTAGCTTTAAAGGTCTCTACCTTTCCATCCGATCCCCTTTTCCTTTTGTAGATCCATTTACACCCTATGGTTTTTAGACCTGGTGGTAGATCTACAAGGACCCAAACTTCATTAGTATACATAGAATCTATTTCCGATTCCATTGCCTTGAGCCATTTTCCTGCATCAACATCATTAATAGCCTGTGTATACGTAACGAGATCTGTTTCTTCTTAGTCTGAGATGGCAATTAAGCCTTCTCCTAAACCCAGATACCTATCTGGTTGTCTCACAACCCTCCCACTACGTCTAGGCACATCTTGATGTTCAGGTTGCACTTCTGATTCAACTCTTGAATCCATTTCGACATCTTGTTCTGTCATATCCAAAACAACTCTTGGTTTGGATGAAATTGCTAACTCCTTTAGTACTACTTCACTTCTTCCTTTGTGATTTCTCACAAACTCTTCCTCTAAGAAGTTTGCATTTTGTCGCAAATACCTTCCTATCATGAGGACTGTAAAAATAGTACCTCGAGTTCCCGTAGGATATCCTACAAACAAACATACTTCGACCTTGGTTCCATCTTTGTGGATTCAGGCTTTAGAACATGGGCTGGACAGCCCCCAAGTCCTCAAGTGCCTCAATGAAGGCACTCGGCCATCCACAACTCCCTAGGTGTTTTAGGCATCGATTTGGATGGAGCAAAGTTAAGAAGATATGTTGTCGTTATATGGCATATCCCGTAACGATTCTGGAAGGCTAGCATAGACATCATTGATCTTACCATTTCCAATCGAGTTCTATTTCTCCTCTCGCTACACCATTCGTTGAGGTGTACGAGGAGTCGACAAATTGGAAACAATTCCATTGTCAATTAAATATTGCTGGAACTCTCCAGATAAATACTCACCACCTCGATCTGATCGAAGCTGTTTTAATGGCTTGCCAAGTTGCTTCTCATCTTCAGCTTTGAATTCTTTGAACTTTTCAAAGATTCACTCTTTTATGCATCAAATACAAATAACCATGTCTTAAGTAATCATCTATAAAAGTTATGAAATATTCATAACCTCCTCTAGCTTGTACATTCATGGGCTCACACATCAAGATGTACCATGTCCAATGTGGATTCAAATCTGTTTCCTTTAGAAGGAAATGAGGCTTTTGTCATTTTCCTTCAATACAAGATTCACAGTGGGTAATGGATCACTATCCAAGCCCATAAGGATCCCATCCTTTACTAGCCACATCAAGTCTTTTTCGATTGATATGTCCCATCCTTAGATGCCATGATACTTTGAATTAATGCTAGAGATATTGGATTGTCTTGGTTTTATCAATTCTGTGGTGTTTAGTGAGCCTTTCATAGGTTCTATAAAAAACAATCCCTGTTTAATTATCGCTTCACAAATAAAATCCTTATTCTCATATATTGAAACAACCTTTTCAAAATATAAGGAATAGCCAGATTTTATTAGACAAAAAACAGATATCATGTTCCTTACAATCATTGGCATGTAATAAACATCTTCCAAATATAATCTATGACCACTAGGAAAGTCCAAGATAACTACTCCCACTGATTCTGCTGAAACATAGGAACCATCTGTTATCTTAACTTGAAACTGGCCTTTAGGAAGTCTTTTCCTTTACTGGAACCCCTGCAAAGAATTACAAACATGGTTAGTGGCTCCTGAATCTAATATCCAAGAAGTAGATAAATCTGCCACATTTCTAGTTCCTAACAAACTTAGGAAGCCCATACCTTGTTTGCTTTTGAGGGACTCTAGGTAGACTGGACAGTTTCTTTTCCAGTGAGCCATCTCATCACAGTGGAAACACTTTCTTTTGATGTTCTCTTTGGCCTTCTTTTTCATGGGTTTGGCCTTGACCCCTATTTGGGCCTTCTTTTTCATTGGACCCTTCTTCTTTTCCTTGCCCTTACCCTTGGGCTTAGAAGAAGAAGCTACATTAGCTTCTGGCCCATGAGCCTTAATATTTAATATTTCCTCCGTGCTCTGGAGGGTATTCATCAACTCACTCAAGGTGTAATCCTTGCTGTTGAGCTCATAGTCCAACTTAAACTGCTGAAAAGAAGAGTTTAAGCTATTGATGATCATAATCATCTGCGTGTCCGCATCCATATCCGCCCTAAGCATCTCAGCCTCAGTGACCGCAGAGATTACCTTCATCATGTAATCCCGCACCGGTTCACGTGTTTCATTCGAGATTATGAAAGGTTTGGATAGCTTTCACTCTTCCAGACCTAGTCCTCACACCAAACATCTCATATAGGTGATGGACCATTGCACTAGCAGTTTTCATACAAGCAATTTGCTTTTGCAACATGTCATTGTGAAGCGAATATAACACTTAGTAGTCTTGTCAAGATTCTCGCCAACACTCATGTTGTTGGACTTGCTCAGGAGTTGCATCTCCACTTAGAGGTGTAGGCTCATTTTCAGTTAACACCCATGAAATACGTTCATATTGAAGAACAATGTCAAGGTTACGTCTCCATTCATTAAACTTGTCTCCATTTTCCAATTTGTTATTAGTCAAGAGAAGCGGGTGAGTGGATTCATTTTGTGGTTGATTATGTCCGAAAATATAAATTATTAAAACATGAGCATACTAGTCAACAATTTATGGAACTTTGTATAAAATCATGATGCATGTATGCATGATGATAGATTTAACAAAACTTAAAAATTAAAACATTATCGACGGTTATTTTTCTTATCTATAATGAGACTAAGTGACGGTGGACCATCTTATCTATTAAAAGAAAAATGGGACCCTCCCACTCAAAAACTACCAAGCATCTCATGCTCAATTTTTAAGAAGCGTCTTAATTTGGTCCATACTTTTACCAATGAGCTACGGTGGGCGGTTTATTGATAAAAATGTTGAGTGTATAACCATTTGATTCATTCACTAAAGATACCTACAAATCATGCCTCGGTGGGAGGTCACATTTGCTATCATTAAGTGGACTTATCCTTAAGGAGACCCAAACCATGCAAGATCTAGGATCCATGCCCTCCGATGGGGAGTAACACTTCACCACATACAAACGGGCCATCATTTGGAGACCGTGGACTCTCACAGGAGCATCCTCTCCCACTCAATCTTTTTGGGCTTTAAGTTTTAAATACCATCTTGTCTAGATGCAATTTATTATCCATCCTATATTGTTTCATTATATATCTCATACATAATGAATGCATGGCAAGGCCTAGGGTTGACAATTTTCTAAATGACATGCAATCACACAATATCACATATTACAAGCATTCATTTCTCCATTCATCACATGAACTAATAAAGCCACTTTTGATTGTCCATCCTAGAAACATAAAATAATTACAAGCCTTTTAGGCCCAAAATATGCTACTTCATCTTGGATCTTCCGCTTCGAACTCTTCGCTAACATGATCCGGCCCATTCGGTAAACAAAATGTAATGGCATTTATGAAATTAGAATTTTGTCATTTTGAAAAATAAAATTCCAGCACTAGATTTTTAGAAAACCAAATCTTTGTTTTGACAAAAAATTTCAGCACTTGTTTTATTAAAACCGAAACTCATTTCATGAAAATTAAACACAGCACTTAGTATTTTAGCAAAACCGAAATTGGATTCTTTGAAACAAAAAACCAGCACTTGTTTTCCAATCATAACTGAAATGTGATTCATTGAAACAAAAATTCCAGCAACTTAGTTTTCACAAAACTTATGTCAAAACACAAAAGGATACACCGAAAATTTTACCTTTCCATTTCTTCAATCCATGGCTGCTCCTTCTTCATCATTACATCAATTTCTACATTACCAAATCAAATAAAATAGAAAAAAGAAACCAAGGAGGAAACATGGTGATGATAGACCACCCTCATTGTTACAACCAAATGAAGAAATCTTACAAGATAAAATTTAACTTCTATGGACAACCAAAAGAGCAACATACACCATATATATTTCTATCACATAAAAATATGCAGTATACATAAAAAGATTGCCAACCCATGCATCCACCATATAGGAACCGAAATCATGCATGAAAAATCGGCTCTGATACCAATTGTTGGATCGGAAAAAGAAAGCATGCTTAGTTTGGAGAAACGATAAATTTCAAAACTTTTTAAGAAATCATCTTGCAGCGGAAGCAATATCTCCAAATCAACATGCTAATCCATACATGATATGGTATAAGGATAATAAAACCAAGAACAAGATAAAAGGAATTACCGACTCCTTCGCTACAGCTTTAAATCCTCGCTGCGCTATCCTCTCCTTCTTATATCCAAATCCTTTGCCTTTGAGTTTTTTCCTTTAGCAATCTATCTTCTTCCTTGTTGTATTATCCTCAACCAATTAGATTTACCACTTGTTCTTCAAGGACAACTAGGTTAACAAAATCCTTTGGTGGAAAAGGAGAAGAAATATTTGGAGGAGATTTTCTTAGAAGAAGAAGAACCAAAATTGAAACTCTTTCAATTCTTTCATTTAGGAATTTCGGTTCTCCCTTGCATGAAAGGAGAGAATGTCTAAAAACCATGCAAGAACCCTTTCTTACATCTCAATTTCGAAATATGCATGAATGGAAAGAGTGAGAGGCATCCAATGCATTACTTCTTACATTAATCATTCATCAAATAGCCAATAAATGAGACTTACTTCATTTATCTTTAAAATGGCTATTTGAAAAGACCATAACCTATAATTGAATACCCATTTCGGTTTTGGCAAGAAGAAAGAAGGAAGATGGTGCATCTAATGCACATCTTTCATCTTTAATCTAATGAATGCAAATAGGTTACATGCCAACATTAAAAGCCAACCATTAAACCATTTAATGGTAAGTTCATAACTTCATTTAATAATGATGAACCATAATAAATACCATCTTTATTTAGTATTTTAATGTCAAATGTGTGGTTACACATCTAACCTAACACAATTTCGAAATTGCTTCTTCTCCATTAAAAAAAATTGTTTTAATATAATTAATCTAATCAATTACATTAAACCAAAACAAGCCCATTTCTAAATGAACATATGGGCTTCCAATTAACCATTAATTAGTATAAGCCCATCATTCAATTATGGACTTCTAAAGCCTCCAAACTACTTCTTACTTAGCTTGATAACCTTCCTTAAAGCCAAGTGGGGAATCTTATTGGACTTTGATAATTCAAGCTCCAATAAGCCCAGAAATAATTCAATCTCATTGGAATTAATTCTAGCTTATTAACTAAATGTCATTCCACTAAAGACAATTAGTTGAACTCTTGAATTATTAAATATTATGAGAATATGTCCAATTGCAAACCCTATTTAGAACCTTATTATAGCCATCCGCACAACAAAGGGTAAAATTACCATTTTGCCCTTATGTTGGTTTTTCCTTCTAGATCTCTCATTTTACTTTATATGGTGATTAACACATAAGATCTCATCTTAGTGTTAAGACTTGATGGGTAGCTAGTCCATCAAACTACTGGCGCCAGTTTAATCACCAAATCTCCTTAAAACATCTAGAAGAGATGATAACACTATAAACTCTTTATTTGAGTGAATGTTCACGATACATGTTTCAATTAATAATTCCAACATGCGAATAATTGGATTAATACCCTGTAAAAATCCATTCCGATCATATCAAGAATTATAATGAAACACATATGAGTTCACCACTCATCAAGATTGTGGTTCATAATAAGCGAATGCTTAAGTTGTATGTTTTAAGATTAAAGTAACGACCCACTTTATTCTTGAAAACATACTTGATTCCAATTCATTTAATAGTGCCATTATCGATAGTCTACTACTATCATGATATGAAACTCATCATTCCCTTTAAGTAAACTCCTTTACTTATATGGAGATAAATCGCAACACTACGATCTAAACCATAATCAAACGACCAACTTGATTATTCAACGTGAATCAATTAATTGATTCTAATAATATACATGTTTCCAATACATCTCTATGTATATGTATATTACTTACAAATGAATCTTGGTACCTTATGACCAGATATATAATACTCATACAGATAAAACCAAACTCTTTTGTTTTATTAATAATAAATATTTTCATTACAAAATCAGAATCAAGAAGATAAAGTTACATGTAAATACACTTGCTTTCCAGGGTACTATATTTACATAACTCCAACACCACATCACTCCCACTACTTTCTTTGAGAATAAATTCTCTTTCTAAGAATATAGCATGTCTTGATACAAACACCTTTTGTTCCAGAGGATGATAAAATTGATATCCAAAACTTTCTTTTGGATACCCCACAAATATACATTTATCTGATTTAGCTTCAAGCTTATCAGACAATGCACGTTTCACGTAAGCATCACATACCCAAATTTTTAAGTGTGAAAACCTTGGTCTTTTACCAATCCATATCTCATATGAAGTGTTGTCAACGGTTTTGGATGGAACTCTGTTCAATAGGTAAGTAGCAGTGTTAAGAGCATATCCCCAAAATGAAACTGGAAGAACTGCATAATTGTTAGACCCCGATCTTTGAGTGAAAATTTGAATTATGAAAATGAAATTTAAGGAGTGTTTTGTGTATGTATTGTGTAATAGATGATTTAAACTTCAAGGATATTGATAAGAAAAGAAATGATGTGATTTTGATATCTTTGGGGTTTTGAATAAATTTAGATTGGTTATGAATGTTCAAAGGGATGAGTTGATTGAAATGAAATAAAATGGTAAGAATTAAAAAGAAAAAGTGTGAAAATTTGAAGAAGTTAGAAAGTTTGACTTTTGGGGATGAATAGTGATAAAAAGTTTGACTTGAGAGTTGACTTTTTGTTTGAGGCAAAATTTGAGAAAGTGGTCTTCTGGAAACTTGTAGCTTATGTTAAGAGATTTCTGTCGCAATAAAGTTTGCAATTTTTTGATATCGGGAGTGAAAGTTATGGTCAGTCAAAGTTTGAATGTGACATAGGTTGACCCATTTATATGGCTGAAGCTTTGACTGGAAAATTGACCCAGTTAAAGGTTGATTTAGCCTTTAAGTTCTTCATGAAAGTTGAAGAGTTTGATTTGATCTTTATTCTAACATAAAGTTTAGAATTTTTCGATCAAGGAATAATAAGTTATGATTTTTACAAGTTTCTGTTATGGTTTTAACATGATTATTAGAGGACAAAACTTTTGATTGGGAAATTGACCTCCTTGGAGGTCAAATTGAATTTTCTGTTTTTCATGAAAGTTTTAGGTTACTTTCTGATCTTTCCAATGACATAAAATAGGACATGTTCGGACTTGGACATTGAAAGATATAAATATTAGAAGTTATGTGACTAATTAGAGTGACATGAATGTGGAAAAAAAATCTTTGATTAGAAAATTGATCAGTTTAGAGACAGAATTGATTTTTCTGTTCTTCAGGGAAGTTGTAGAGCTTCCTTTGATCTTTTTATTGATATCAAATTTGTCAAATTCGGAGTCCGGGATCAAGAGTTATGATTTTTGGCAATTTCGGTTAGATATGTATATGAAAAATCCTTTTGTTTTTGCCATTCTCCTCCCCTAATCCGACCCTTGTTCAATCTTTTTTTATAACTGTCTCGTCCGACATTCGATTAACTTGGTTTTCGAAGCATTGGATTTCTAAGATAATCATCTACATTCTCATATGAAAGTTATGAATTTATGAGATTAAATTAAGAGGGATTGATTAAATCAAAGTGAGTTGGGAAAGTTTCTTAACATAGTTCAGTATTTTGCAAAATGCGGGATCTGTGGAGATCCGATTGAAGTGATTCTTGAAGAAAAATGAAATTAAGACATGGGGCTACAAGTCATATGAAGAAAGTGAATTTCAATTTAGCCCCTAAGATTTTCAATTTCTGAATTGAAGTTCGGATTAGTGTGCAGTTTTGGATTAAGAACATCTGAAAGTATATTGGGCATAACTTTTGCTCTGGTAATCGAAATGAGGCGATTCTTGATTTGAATTAAACTATATAAATAGAGCTACAATTTTTATGAGACATCGAATGTTAATTTTGGGATTAAGAATTTCAATTTCTTGATGGAAATAATATGCTGGAAAATGTTCTAGCGTGAGACAAGTATGAAATGTTTTGAGCATAACTTTTGATGTAGTGCTCCAAATTGGATGATTCTTGTGACATTATGAAATTAAGACATAGAGGAACATTTCTCTAGAAGGAAGTTTTGGCAAATTCCATCAAATTGATGATGAGAAATTGTCCTAAAGTAGCATGATTTAAATGAAAGTACAGGGGCATTTTAGGTACATCACTTAAAGGGGTAAAAACGCAAGGCTTGCTTGGAGGGGCCTTATGGTCATTTTATGTTCATTAAAGCTCAGAAGCAAGTAGCTATCGTTTAATAGGGAGGAAGTCACGAAAATAAAGAAAGAAAGAAAACAAAGAGAAGAGAAGAGAGAAAGATGGTCGGTGGAGAAGAGAACCGAAGAGAGGGAGAAGAAGAGAACTTCGTGGAGGCTAGGGAAGAGAGCAATTTTCGTGGAAAAAAAGAGAAGATTCAAGCTTCCAAGGTAAGTTTCATCTTTGTTTTGCTTTAGAGAAAGAAATAGATGGTGGTTTGTTATGGTGAAAAAAACAACCTAGAGAGAGAAATGGTTGGAGGAAGAAGAAGATGTTGATTTTTCAAAGGAGTTTTTGGATTCTAAGCTAAGTATTGGAGTTTTTAACCTATAGGAACTATAGGTTGGTTAGATTGGAGGTTAATTAGGGTTATGCCATTTTTATGATTTTTTGAAATTGTGGAATTTTTGAAAATGTCTTGATTTAGATGGCTTGAGAATATGATGAATTTGGAGTTCCAATAGTTAATTTGAGTAATTATGATTTTTATGATATTTATTTTGGATGATTATGGCTTAGGGAATTTTAAAGTTGAGAAAAAAAGAAGGAATTTGGAGATTTGATTCTTTGGAAAAAGTATTAGCATGGAAATGAGGTGGGTAGCATATTTATATTTTGATTTGTAAGCTATATACGAATTTTCGAAAATTAAAGAAAGCAAAAATTGGGTTTTTGATAAATTATCGTTTTTGTAAATGTTTGAAAAATGTTGACTAATGTGTGAAATTATGATTTCGAATGATCAAAATTATTATTTTAAAATGTCTTTGATAAAGTGAAAAAAAAATCTGAAATTCTTTATTTATGAATGAATCGATAATTGTGACATTCATTAATTTTTGAATGTTTTGATAAAATTGAATCATTGTGTTTGAATGTTTTAATAATTACTATAGTTATTGCATTATTGATGATTGAGAATGTATTATGTGAATTGATTTGGATATTGTGAATTTATGAATGAAAATGTGTCACGATATGAATTCTAAGATTTTTGAAATATGCCTTCGGGCATTCTGTTTTCAAGTGTGAATTATGTGATAAGTGGGTTTGGTTAGGTCCCTTCAGATTGAGTCAGTGCACTATCTCGTTTTTTTTAAAAGCCTTCTCTCGGCTGCCTGCAAGTGACATTGGAGCTCCGATTTTGGACTCCTTTCACAGCTACACTGGACCGCTATGCGGGAAAGTGTAGTACGTTCTGATCACGGCTGCACAGGACCGCTATGCAGGAATGTACAGTACGTTCCGTTTTGGACCGACCCAAACCGTTTGATATGTTTTATGTGTTTGATTTAAAATTTTATGTGATTGGTGATTTTATGTGTTTGCATTCATGTTTATGAAAAATGGGAGAAAATTGAGAAATGAAAAATGGAATTTATTATGAAAAGTTTGAAAAAAATTAAAAGGTTTGAGGAAAATGTTTGAAAAGTTGAAATGTTTGAAAAGTTGCAAAGTTTGAAAAATAAGCCTTATAGCAAAAGTTTATGAAAAATGTTTTCTGCTTATTTTTCAATTTATAAATGTGTTATCCACTGAGTCGTCGAGCTCACCCCCCTTTCATCCCCATCTCCAGGTTTTCAAGCGGGACATCGGATGGAAGAAAGATAAGTCATTTGTCTGATTTCTGTCTCGTTTATAATCCGTATTCTTTGGATTTGAGTATTTGGTTTGAAAATGGCTTGAAAAGCCATTAAGGATTTGTAAGCACCTAATTGATGATATGTATGAATTAATGAAATTGTATCAAGATTTGATTTATGAATTTAGATTTGTGTATGGTTTATGGATTTGTTTATGAAGAATGTAAGAGATTGTATATGGGGTTGATATTTGTAGATTGTATGTGATTACGGTTTCTGGTTTACAATTGTATTGGATTTGAGATATGGATAATGAGATTGTTTGTGTTGCCTGATTGAGAATCATGGAAGTGTTTAGAAATAGGTTTGCGTTTGTCTATGTTGAGATCCCGGACGAAGGGTCCGGTTGATTTTGATAATTGTATGATTGATTGGGAATTTAGAAGTGTGTTTTGAAACACTTTGCAGGTTTGGATTTGGTCAAATTTTGATAAAAATTGATTGTATGGAAAAGATAGATTAAGATGTTTGATGATGGATTATGAGACTTATATGATTGTTAAGAAGTCTATTATGAATTGAGAAATGGATTGAGGACACCTTTCAAGAAAAAGGAAATTGTATGAATTTTGCATGAATTTTGAATAAAGAAAGGAATAAGAATAAGAGAAAAAAAATGTATACCGATTTTCGTATTGGATTAGTTTAAGGGTTCCAACGCCATGAGTGTATTTGTTCCAACGGATTTCAGAATGTGTTTCAGTTTGATGGATCCATTCGTTTATCGGCTTTGATTCGCTTCACTTTTGTTGTCCGTAATTTGTTATCTGATTCTCCGCTTCGCTTCGTTTTGTTTCGATCACTTTTGTTTTGAATTCGCTTTGGTCTTCGTTTTCCATTTCGTTCTCCGGTTGGGATCCGATTCTCGGATCGGGTCCCAATAATAATTCATCATGGAACGTACCATATCTAATAAAGTACAGTTTCTTTTTTCCAAAACCCCATTATGTTATGGAGTTTTACGCAGAGTCCATTGTGAGAGAATTCCATTCGCTTTTAAGTAACTAAGAAACCCATGGTCTAAGTACTCGCCACCTCGATCAGATCTAAGTGTCTTAATTTTTTACCAGTTTGTTTCTCTACTTCAAGTCTGAATTCTTTGAACTTTTCAAATGCTTCAGACTTGTATTTCATTAAATACACATAGCCATATCTTGAATGGTCATTTGTGAATATTATGAAATATGAAAATCCTTCTCTAGCTTGAGTAGACATAGGGTTGCATACATCTGAATGTATAAGCTCTAATAACTCATTAGTACGTTTTCCCTTTCCACTAAAGGGAAATTTGGTCATTTTTTCCTTTAAACAAGATTCACAAGTTTCATATGATTCATAATCGAAAAGATCTAAATATCCTTCTTTATGTAACTTTGTAATTCTTGTTTCATTAATATGACCTAACCTACAATGCCATAAATAAGAAGGATTTTGGTCACTTAATCTCCTTTTCTTGCTATTTATTTGAAGAATTGATCTTTTAAGATCTAATTCATACAAACCATTTGTAAGCATACCAGATCCATAATAAATGTCATCTTTATAAAAAGAACAACTATTATTATTAATATTGAAAACAAATCCATTTTGTCCAAACATGGAATAGAAATAATATTTCTTGTGATGACAGGAATATAATAACAATTATTTAGTTCAAGTATAAGACCAGAAGGCAAAGCTAAACTACAAGTTCCAATAGCTAATACAACAACTCTTGCTTTATTACTGACTCGTAAATCCACTTCACCTTGTCTCAATGCTCTACTGTTTGTCAGTACTTGCACATTATTACAAATGTGAGAACCACATCCAGTATCTAATACCCAAGATTGTGATACAGAAGTAAAAAGATTGATTTCAATCATAAACAAACCTAAGGTTGAAGTTTCACTTAACTTCTTTTCCTTCAAGCTAGTAAGATAAGCTTTGTAGTTCCTCTTTTAATGTCCAACTACGCCACAATAGAAACAGGTGCCTTTGTCATTCTTCTTTTTGACACCGCCTGTTGGCTTTGCTACTTTAGCATAAGCCTTCTGATTCTTGTTCTTGCTCTTTTTCTTAAGGGTCTTACCCTTATTCTTGGAAGAAAAAGAGCTAACAACAAGAACAGAATCGGATTCCTTCTTAAGTTATCTCTCAGTGGTCTTGAGCATGTTGAGTAATTCAGCCAATGAAATTTCCTTTTTTGTTCATGTGAAAATTTATAATAAATTGTGAAAAACTCGGGGTATAAGACTAAAGTACTAAATCAATGCCCAACTCGAGGTTCAGGTCATACCCAAATGGCCTAATTTTTCAATGTAGCTAATCATCTGTAGAACATAAATTGCACCGATGTTCAAGGAGCCATTCGAAATTGAAACAGGGCTCTCGCAGTCTCAAACCTCTCCACCTGACTTTGAGCACCAAACAAAACTTGAAGGTGCAGGAACATTTCCATTGCATTCATATTTTCATGTTGCCTCTGAAGCTCGAGAGACATGCTGGCTAACATCATACATGTCACTTGCTCATTGTCATTTATATGACTTTGATAATATTCACAATCTTCATTGGTAGCATCTTGAGCAAGTTTAGGTGGAAGCTTAGTGTCAAGAACGTACAATTTTTTTATCTTGTCTTAAAATAATTTTAAGGTTACGCAACTAGTCAGAAAAATTTGATCCAGTCAATTTGTTTGCATCCACGATGCTCCTCAGGGACAAGTTCGCACTCATTTTCTAAAATGGATTCGCCAAAAAATGTAAATTAGTTTATGTTGTAAAACCGAATAAATAAGGACTTTTAAAATTTGGTTACTCCCATTACTTTAAACAAATTAATAGTCCTCACTATTAATTTGAGAAATTATCAAATAATTTCCTAGTGGGCTAAGACCTCATTTTAATTTAATTGATATTGAGTTTTCTCAACAAACCAATTAAAAACTCAACAAACCAATTAAATTAAATTAGGTAGATAACATTTTATCAATCACATCCTATGTGATTTCTAGATCCGTTAGGAGACAACTATTTGTTATAAACATATATAATAATATTATCCTAACCTTGCCTTTAAGTAAATATGATCATGAGTTTACTCATCCAAATCGTATAAATTTAGTTAAGTAAAACCCATCATTATAAGACTAAACATGTTCGAGTTAAATCGACCTTGAGTTTATTCAACAGGCCTAACAATTAACAAAACTATGGTTTAATCCTATAATAATGGAAGGCATTATTCATGTTCTAAATATGTACTTAATATTTTAACGAGGGATTTAAAATAAAAAATAAAATCTCATTCGAAATAATATAATCTCGTTATATTAATTTATTTGACATAATCTAATTATGAAAAATAAATTAAGATTTTTTTAATAAAAATAATTTAATTAATCAATATTTGAAAAATTAAATAAATAAAAATAAAAATAAACAAGACCCATAGGCCAGGAGACTATCTCTTGGCCACCTGGGCCACAGGCCAAGAGATGCACGTCTCCTAGCCACTTGGCTTGGCCAGAAGACGTCTCCGCAGATGGCCGCATGCGCCCCGTCTTCTTGTTGGATCGAAAAAAGAAAGCATGCTTAGTATGGAGAAACGATAGATTTCAAAACTTTTTAAGAAATCATCTTGCAGCGGAAGCAATATATCCAAATCAACATGCTATTCCATACATGATATGGTATAAGGATAATAAAACTAAGAATAAGATAAAAGGAATTACCGACTCCTTATTCTAACTTTAAATCCTCATTTGCGCTATCCTCTCCTTCTTATATCCAAATCCTTTGCCTTTGAGTCTTTTCCTTTAGCAATCTATCTTCTTCCTTGTTGTAGTATCCTCAACCAATTAGATTTACCACTTGTTCTTCAAGGACAACTAGGTTAACAAAATCCTTTGGTGGGAAAGGAGAAGAAATATTTGGAGGAGATTTTCTTAGAAGAAGAAGAACCAAAATTGAAACTCTTTCAATTCTTTCACTTAGGAATTTCGGTTCTACCTTGCATGAAAGGAGAGAATGTCTAAAACCATGCAAGAACCCTTTCTTACATCTCAATTTGAAATATGCATGAATGGAAAGAGTGAGAGGCATCCAATGCATTACTTACATTAATCACTCATCAAATAGTCAATAAATGAGACTTACTTCATTTATCTTTAAAATGGCTATTTGAAAAGACCATAACCTATAATTGAATACCCATTTCGGTTTTGGCAAGAAGAAAGAAGGAAGATGGTCCATCTAATGCACATCTTTCATCTTTAATCTAATGAATGCAAATAGGTTACATGCCAACATTAAAAGCCAACCATTAAACCATTTAATGGTAAGTTCATAACTCCATTTAATAATGATGAACCATAATAAAGACCATCTTTATTTAGTATTTTAATTTCAAATGTGTGGTTACACATCTAACCTAACACAATTTCGAAATTGCTTCTTCTCCATTTAAAAAAAATTATTTTAATATAATTAAGCTAATCAATTACATTAAACCAAAACAAGCCCATTTCTAAATGAACATATGGGCTTCCAATTAACCATTAATTAGTATAAGCCCATCATTAGCCTCCAAGCTACTTCTTACTTAGCTTGATAACCTTCCTTAAAGCCAAGTGGGGAATCTTATTGGACTTTGATAATTCAAGCTCCAATAAGCCCAGAAATAATTCAATCTCATTGGAATTAATTCTAGCTTATTAACTAAATGTCATTCCACTAAAGACAATTAGTTGAACTCTTGAATTATTAAATATTATGAGAATATGTCCAATTGCAAACCCTATTTAGAACCTTATTATAGCCATCCACACAACAAAGGGTAAAATTACCGTTTTGCCCTTATGTTGGTTTTCCTTCTAGATCTCTCATTTTACTTTATATGGTGATTAACACATAAGATCTCATCTTAGTGTTAAGACTTGATTAGTAGCTAGTCCATCAAACTATGGCGCAAGTTTAATCACCAAATCTCCTTAAAACATCTAGAAGAGATGATAACACTATAAACTCTTTATTTGAGTGAATGTTCCACGATACATGTTTCAATTAATAATTCCAACATGCAGAACCTTTGGATTAATACCCTGTAAAAATCCATTCCGATCATATCAAGAATTATAATGAAACACATATGAGTTCACCACTCATCAAGATTGTGGTTCATAATAAGCGAATGCTTAAGTTGTATGTTTTAAGATTAAAGTAACGACCCACTTTATTCTTGAAAACATACTTGATTCAATTCATTTAATAGTGCCATTATCGATAGTCTACTACTATCATGATATGAAAATCATCATTCCCTTTAAGTAAACTCCTTTACTTATATGGAGATAAATCGCAACACTACAGTCTAAACCATAATCAAACGACCAACTTGATTATTCAACTGTGAATCAATTAATTGATTCTAATAATATACATGTTTCCCATACATCTCTATGTATATGTATATTACTTACAAATGAATCTTGGTACCTTATGACCAGATATATAATGCTCATACAGATAAAACCAAACTCTTTTGTTTTATTAATAATAAATATTTTCATTACAAAATCATGGCGAAGAAGATAAAGTTACATGTAAATACACTTGCTTTCGAGGCACTATATTTACATAACTCCAACAATCTCCCACTTGCCCTAAAGCAAGTTTGACATATCCTTCATTCCCATCCCTTCTAGGTGACCCTCAAACCTCTTTTGAGTCAATGTCTTTGTGAGCGGATCAGCAAGGTTTTGCTCTGAGGAATCTTTACCACATCCACTTCTCCACGTTGTATTATCTCCCTTATGAGATGATACTTTCGCTCAATGTGTTTGTCGACTTTGTGGTTCCAAGGTTCTTTAGAATTAGCCACCGCCCACTATTATCACAATAAAGTGTAATGGCTTTTTACGCCTCTGGAATTACCTCCAAATCATTTAGGAACTTAGGAGCGATCGCTTCCTTTCTTGCTTCACAAGCAGCAACATACTCAACCTCCATAGTCGAATTAGCAATACAAGATTGCTTGACACTCCTCCAAACTATGGCTCCACCTCCCAAAGTAAATATAGAACCGAAGTTGATTTCCTTGAATCAACATCGATTGAAATCGAATCCGTATATCACGTCGGAATAAGATTACTTCCAAAGTAAACAAGCATTAAGTTCTTCGCCCCACGAAGATACTTAAATATACACTTAACCATGATCCAATGTTCCATTCTGGATTGGATGAAATCGCTACCGATCCCGCTGCGTAATGAGATATCCGGTCTAGTGTCTGAGATTGCATACATCAAACTACCAACTGCCGAAGCATATGGAATGTTACGCATGCGTTCAACCTCCTCTTGGATTTTAGGTGCTTGTTCCTTTGAAAGTTTGATTCCATGTCTAGTAGGAGTGAAACCCCTCTTGGAATCTTGCATGGCGAACTTATTGAGCATATTCTCAATGTAGGTTAGTTGAGACAAAACTATCTTCTTGTTCTTATGTTCCCTTATAAGTTTGATCCCTAGAAAATAGGTAGCCTGTCCCAAATCCTTCATTGAAAACTGTTCATTCAGCCATCCCTTAACCGCATATAACATTCCCACATCATTCCCAATGAGCAGAATGTCATCAACATACAGGATTAGGAAAGTAACCTTACCTTCTTGTATTCTTTTGTAAACACAAGGCTCATCTAGGTTTTGTATGAACCCATAGGTTTTGATAGCCTTATCAAACCTAATGTTCCAAGACCTAGATGCTTGCTTAAGTCCATAAATGGACCTTTGCAACTTGCAAGCCTTATGCTCATTACCTAACTCAATGAATCCTTCTGGTTGGGCCATATAAATGGTCTCCTCAAGATCTCCATTCAGAAATGCGGTCTTGACATCCATTTGTCATATTTCATAATCGAAATAGGCTGCTATGGCCAAAAGAATCCTGATGGACTTAAGCATGGAAACTGGAGAAAAAGTCTTCTCGTAGTCTATACCCTCCTTTTGAGTATAGCCTTTAGCTACCAATCTAGCTTTAAAGGTCTTTACCTTTCCATCCGATCCCCTTTTCCTTTTGTAGATCCACTTACACCCTATGGTTTTTAGACCTGGTGGTAGATCTACAAGGACCCAGACTTCATTAGTATACATAGAATCTATTTCCGATTCCATTGCCTTGAGCCATTTTCCGCATCAACATCATTAATAGCTTTGTGTATACGTAGCAGGATCTGTTTCTTCTTGATGCGAGATGGCAATTAAGCCTTCTCCTAAACCCAGATACCTATCTGGTTGTCTCACAACCCTCCCACTACATCTAGGCACATCTTGATGTTCGGGTTGCACTTCGATTCAACTCTTGAATCCATTTCGACATCTTGTTCGTCATATCCAAAACAACTCTTGGTTTGGATGAAATTGCTAACTCCTTTAGTACTACTTCACTTCTTCCTTTGTGATTTCTCACAAACTCTTCCTCTAAGAAGTTTGCATTTGTCGACACAAATACCTTCCTATCATGAGGATCTGTAAAAATAGTACCCTCGAGTTCCGTAGAATATCCTACAAACAAACATACTTGACCTTGGTTCCATCTTTGTGGATTGGGCTTTAGAACATGGGTGGACAGCCCCAAGTCCTCAAGTGCCTCAATGAAGGCACTCGGCGATCCACAACTCCCTAGGTGTTTTAGGCACCGATTTGGATGGAGCAAAGTTAAGAAGATATGTTGTCGTTGTATGGCATATCCCGTAACGATTCGGAAGGCTAGCATAGGACATCATTGATCTTACCATTTCCAATAGAGTTCTATTTCTCCTCTCTGCTACACCATTCTGTTGAGGTGTACGAGGAGGCGACAAATTGGAAACAATTCCATTGTCAATTAAATATTGCTGGAACTCTCTAGATAAATACTCACCACCTCGATCGATCGAAGTCTGTTTTAATGGCTTGCCAAGTTGCTTCTCGACTTGACTTTGAATTCTTTGAACTTTTCAAAAGATTAACTCTTTTATGCATCAAATACAAATAGCCATGTCTTGAGTAATCATCTATAAAAGTTATGAAATATTCATAACCTCCTCTAGCTTGTACATTCATGGGCCCACACACATCAGTATGTACCATGTCCAATGTGGATTCAAATCTTTTTCCTTTAGAAGGAAATGAGGCTTTTGTCATTTTTCCTTCAATACAAGATTCACAGGTGGGTAATGGATCACTATCCAAGCCCATAAGGATCCCATCCTTTACTAGCCTGTTAAGTCTTTTTTGATTGATATGACCCATCTTTAGATGCCACAGATACTTTGAATTAATGCTAGAGATATTGGATTGTCTTGGTTTTATCAATTATGTGGTCTTTAGTGAGCCTTTCATAGGTTCTATAAAAAACAATCCCTATTTAATTATCGCTTCACAAATAAAATCCTTATTCTCATATATTGAAACAACCTTTTCAAAATATAAGGAATAGCCAGATTTTATTAGACAAAAAACAGAAATCATGTTCCTTACAATCATTGGCATGTAATAAACATCTTCCAAATATAACCTATGACCACTAGGAAAGTCCAAGATAACTACTCCCATTGATTCTGCTGAAACATAGGAACCATTTGCTATCTTAACTTGAAACTGGCCTTTAGGAAGTCTTTTCCTTTGCTGGAACCCCTGCAAAGAATTACAAACATGGTTAGTGGCTCCTGAATCTAATATCCAAGAAGTAGATAAATCTGCCACATTTCTAGTTCCTAACAAACTTAGGAAGCCCATACCTTGTTTGCTTTTGAGGGACTCTAGGTAGACTGGACAGTTTCTTTTCCAGTGGCCCATCTCATCACAGTGGAAACACTTTCTTTTGATGTTCTCTTTGGCCTTCTTTTTCATAGGTTTGGCCTTGACCCATATTTGGGCATTCTTTTCATTGGACCTTCTTCTTTCCTTGCCCTTACCATTGGGCTTAGAAGAAGAAGCTACATTAACCGGCCCATGAGCCTTAATATTCAATATTTTCTCCGTGCTGCGGAGGGTATTCATCAACTCACTCAAGGTGTAATCCTTCTTTGTTGAGCTCATAGTCCAACTTAAACCGCTGAAAAGAAGAGTTTAAGCTATTGATGATCATAATCATCTGCGTGTCGCATCCATATCCGCCCTAAGCATCTCGGCCTCGGTGACCGCAGAGATTACCTTCATCATGTAATCCCGCACCGGTTCACTGTGTTTCATCCGAGATTATGAAAGGTTTGGATAGCTTTCACTCTTGCAGACCTAGTCCTCACACCAAACATCTCATGTAGGTGATGGACCATTACACTTAGCAGTTTTCATACAAGCAATTTGCTTTTGCAACATGCGGTGACGAAGCGAGAATATAACACTTCGTAGTCTTGTCAGCATTCTGCCAACGCTCATGTTGTTGGACTTGCTCAGGAGTTGCATCTCCATGATCGCGGCTTATCGTTCAATCCGAAGATTGATCCTTGGAAACCAGTCAAAATCAATTTATACCAAGAATTGCAACACAGGGTGCATCCTCGGGTCGACTCTCAAGGAACCAGTGCAGAATTGATTCTAAGACTATCCTAATGTTTGAATTATGCAAGAAAGCAGTTAAAACGGGAGTTTTGGCTTGATCTTAAAAATTAAAGAAAGTTAAGTATGAAATAGATGTTTTTGGGATTTTTAAAAGGCAAGACAATTTGAAATAATTAAGATTGAAAACAATTAACTAAAGTTCTCCTGAAAATGTGGCTCGGGTCATCATCGTTCAAAATAAATGTCGGGGTTTGAAATCCACTAAGTTTCAAAAACATAACCTTAACAACTCGTTAAGTCCAAGAATTTAATTAATCAACTCGATTAATTAAATCTTGTTAAAAACCTTAGTGTATGGTATGAAATGGTTTATGCAATAGGTTAACTAGATAAAACACAATCAATTCAATCAAACACAACTAGGTAGATTAAATTAACTCATGCAAATCTGTTTAACATACACGAAACTTCATGTATTTCAAAACAACATTCCAACAGAAACTAATCCACACCATAAATCAAAGTTTAACATCCGATTAAACTATAACCGGATTCAATCCATCATATCTCGTAATCTCCAACTCGGAGGTTTTACAAAAACATGACAGAAATCTAAAACAATGGTTGATTACCCCTTGAAGCTCATGAAACTCCGACCTTCGCTACATTTTCGGAGGCGAAACCTTAGCCTTGCATAATCAGTAGAAGAAGCCATCATCGCTGGAACTCCAAAGTTACCCATGGCTCCAACGACGGTCGGTGGAAGAGACAGAATACAAATGATGGTTGAGGATGAGGAATGAAAGGGTTGCGGTTGCTGATGTTCGTCGTTGGTGGTCTCCCACCTGCAAAATAAGAAAACTACACCTATTAGGGAAAACAGAGAAAACGAAGAAGATGGAGAGCTACCTCGGGAATGCGGCCGTCCTCTTTTAACCTAAAATGGAAGGTTTTATAGGAGCTGTAATCGGGCCGGGTCGGAACAGTGGATAATTTTGCTATTTAAGGGCCGGGGTATCTGACATTCGTCGCGACGAATAAAAATGGTCACTCGTCGCGAAGAATCAATTTATACCAAATTAATTTGTCGCGACGAATGGGAGTTTTGGTTCGTCCCGACGAATGGATGGCTTCTCACGACGTGTTGACTTTCTCTTATTGACTCCAATTGTTCCTACAAAAATACAACACATTTGCAGTATAATTGTCCCAATAAAAGTTATGCAGAAATTAATATCAAATGACAACAAAATACTGACAATGTGTAAATTATAAAAGATCGATATTAAGAACCAATTTAAGCACAAAAATCATGAATTAGGAGTCAACAAGTGCATAATTACTTAAGAAAACAGGGCAAATTTATAGTATAAATTTGGCTCAATCAAATTCCCCACACTTAGACCTTTGTACTCTGGACAAAGTTTACAAGAGTCAAAAGGTACAAGAGTGAAAGAAAATTCGCCCATGCTCAAATAATAATGAAATGACGCAATCCACTTCATCGAATTCACACGCAACAAATTGAAAGAGTGCTAATAAAGCAGAACCTTGAAAGAATTTAAGCACATGAGATTGAACAAAGAGGATCACTCGGGATGTGGTGTTTACGCTCAACTCACTTGTGTTTAAGGATATTTTCTCCATCGCTTAATGCATCTCCTACCATAGGCTTGTATCAATTGTATTTCTCCACTACAAGGACTATCATTTTGAAGATCAAGAGGTCTTTCGGGGTTGTAATGAGCGGAGGGCTAGATGAATGGATGAAGTGAAAGAAAAATATATGAGCATGCACTAAATGAGGAATTGATGTCAACACCAAACTAAAACTAAACACCTGAAATAAATTAAATATACACACTTTTTTTTCTTTTTTTTTAAAAACATTTTGGCTATCTCATTTTGAGATGCTAATCCCTTTGGGATACAACACATTATTATCCCTCTTTGGGATACACAAGACTAACACTTTTTTTAATGATAACAAAACACGGACTCACTGACATCATCGAATATGTATGCAAATGCTCATAGAATAAAGGCTCGAGGGCTAGCAAAGGAAAAGTGTTTAAGGGTTGGTGTTTGGGGAAAGGGTGAAAGAAGGAACGCCTATCATATCAACAAAATTCTAGTCCATCAAGCTTTGAGTAAAATTGACACAAGTTCTAGAGAAGTATGAACAAGCAGATGCACACATAAAGATATAGAAGGAAAATTTTGGCTCGAATATCCTTCCAACAAGGGTTTTGTCCCAATGATCAATCTCAAGTCTTAAAAACTGACAATACTATCTTGTTAGCATGCTCCCATTCACTTTGTTTTGAAAATTTCAAAAGTTAAAATTTTTGCCAAATCCAATTATCGTTCGAAGAATGGAGAGTATTTTCAAAAACTCAAGTATCAGTTTTTGAAACTTGTAAATGATTTGCATGCAAGGGCACAAAAGAACAGGTGCAGAAAATATCTGATTGAGTTTCAAATTTATCGATAAAAGTAGCGGGCCCATAAAATTATGCACAAATTCTAATAGGTTGCAATGCAAAATATAAGAAGGGAACTAGCTCCCCCACACTTAAACATGGCATTGTCCACAATGGCAGAAGTAGTAAGGCACACAATAGAAGCATGAAACACAAATAGACAAAAGAGAAATGAGGATATATCATTAAGCTCAAAACGTAAATGGAAAAAAGGAAGGATCCGAAGAACTAGCTAAAAATACAGCAAAGAAAAGAAAATAGAGATAAACAACAAACACAAAATACAAACGAAAGTAGGGACAGTCAACTAAGCAGGAGGGTCGTCGACTGGCGGATCCGGAGGGGCAGCGGCAGAAAAGGGATTGGAATGAAAGGGAAAAAGAAGGTGACGTGGAACTGCAGCAGAAGAGTTAGGAGCAGCAGAGCCAGTAGGCTGGAGGTGGAGCAGGCAGTGAAGGCGAGGTGCAATCATGTGCGGCATGGGGCTGGAGCAACTGCAGTGGAGGAGGCTCACGGGCGGAACCGCAGAGGAGCAAGAGGAAGAGGAGGGGTTTCTCTGCTGCTAGCATTGTGAGTTTGAGGCATGGTCCGCACATACAAGTAATAGAAACAAAAACTTCACTAGGAACATGATCTGAATCAGCCTCCTCGTCGCGACTAATGCTCGGAAGTCGCGACGAGTCGAGGTCCTCGACCATTCGTCATGACGGATAGAATGCGTTCGTTGCGGCAAATGGGATTCTTCGTTCGTCGCGACAATTATGAAACTAATCGCGACTAACGGCGATTCTGCGAGACACCTTGACGAACAACGCTTCCATGACCCTAACTAAACACTAATCAACGAAAATGAAAGCGAACAAAGAGAAAAACAAAAGGAAAGGGGCTTACTAGAGTCGATAGTGAAGGAGACTTGAAGGAGGCGACTACGGAGGAATAAGGCAACGCGTCGGCGGAGGCAACGAAGAAGCGAGAGAGTGAGGAGAAAGAGAAGGAGGAAGAAGGAGAAGAAATAGGGCGGAAGGTAAACGAAAGGGTACGAAAGGACCTCGGTCAAAGAGGAAGAGCAACGGTTCATAGGGGCAAAACTGGGCTTATTCGTCGCGACGAGGAAATCGTTAACGCAGCGAACAAAACAGAAAAACCCTAGATAAGTCGCGACGAACAGGGATGTTCGTTGCGGCGAACCACCCAAACAAAACAAAATTTCTAAGGATCTACACAAATTGCACAAACATTTAATTTATCAATCCACGTATCACTCAATCTCATTAATCTATCTCATGCTTCATCAAACAAGAAAAATGCGGAGCTAACAAGAGGGAATCAATTTATTGAAATAGAAAAGAAAATCCTACTTAACTACAGCTAAACCTACTTGATGGGTCTCTCCCCCACACTTAAACAATATAATCATGCTCAACAAATGCACATAGGAATCAAACATAAGCACAACTATATAGTAAATGAAGGAAAGAGAAAACCTGATAGTCACGGCGGTTGGGGAGTCTTATGATAGAGCTTGAGCAGATGTCCATTGACCTGAAATCTTGTGCCGGTGTGTTCCTGCAAAAGTTCTACCATACCAAAATTATGTACCTTAATCACCACATAAGGTCCTTCCCAACGATGATTGAATTTGCCGGGCTTGAATGTGAAACGGGCTTTATACAAGAGGACCTTGTCACCTTCCTTAAAAGTCTTTCGAAGAAGGATCTTATCATGTATCAGCTTGGCCTTTTCCTTGTAGAGCCGAGAGTGCTCATATGCTTCAAGTCATGACTCCTCTAACTCCTGCAGTTGGAGTTTCCTTTCCATCCCCGACAGCTTAAAGTCTAGGTTGCATTGTTTAACCGCCCAATAGGCCTTATGTTCTAGCTCCACAGGTAAATGACATGCCTTACCATAAATCAACCGGTATGGAGACATTCCTATCGGGGACTTATAAGCAGTGTGATATGCCCACAGTGCTTCCTCTAAACGCAGACTCCAATCCTTCTTGGAGGGTTTAACTATCCTTTCCAAAATATGCTTGACCTCTCTATTCGAAACTTCTGTTTGACCATTGATTTGCGGATGGTAGGCAGTAGAAACTTTGTGTGTAACCCCAAATTTGGAAAGCAAGTTAGTAATAACCCGATTACAAAAATGGGTGCCGCGATCGCTCACTATCGCCTTAAGGATTCCGAATCGACAGAAGATATTAGATTTGAGGAATTTAGAGACTGCCTGCGCGTCATCTTGTCTAGTGGGCACGACTTCGATCCATTTCGAAACATAATCAACTCCTAGGAGAATGTACACGAACCCAAATGATGGGGGAAACGGTCCCATGAAATCGATACCCCAAACATCAAAGATTTCGCAAAACAAAACTGGTTGTTGCGGCATCTCATGACATTTCCCTAATCCCCCGAAACGTTGACACTTGTCACAAGCTTGGCAAAAATGGAAGGAGTCCCGAAAGAGAGTAGGCCAATAGAATGCTGAATCCAAAACTTTCCTCGCTGTTCTTCTAGCACTGAAATGTCCCCCACAAACCATAGAGTGGCAAGCTGAGAGTATATCATCAAATTCCTCATCTGGAACACATCGTCGAATTACTTGGTCACTGCATATCTTCCACAGATGAGGTTCGTCCCAAATGTAATGCCGAGCTTCGCTCTTCAATTTCTGAGCCTGCCCCCGCGTCATATAGACAGGGGTCAAATTTGTCATTAAGTAATTGACAATATGTGCATACCAAGGCTCCTTGAGAACTGCGGCATACAGGACAGAATCCGGAAAAGAATCACAGGTCAGATCGGAAGAGTCTACTCCTTTAGTATCTTGCGGCGATCGCTTTCGGATGGTCACTTACTTGGTTTGCGACACCAGCCCGATCTTTAATCTCAATATCAAACTCTTGAAGAAGCAAAGTCCAACGGATTAATCTAGGTTTCGATTGTGGCTTCGTCAAGAGGTACTTAACAGCTGTGTGATCGGTGAAAATGATGACGTGGGAATTAAGCAAATACTGCCGGAATTTGTCTAGTGAGAAGATTACTGCAAAGAGTTCTTTCTCAGTTGTGGTGTAATTGGCTTGAGCTAAATCTAAAGTTCTGGACGCGTATGCAATAACTCTAGCTAACTTCTCCTCATGTTGTCCTAACATGGCTCCCACAGCATAATTGGAAGCATCACACGAAAGCTCAAAAGACAAATGCCAAATAGGGGCAACCAGGATAGGAGGGGAAATGAGTTTGGCTTTAAGTGTATCAAAAGCCTTTTGGCATGAAGCATCAAACTCAAATTTCTCATCCTTTTGCAAGAGTTTTGAAAGAGGAAGGGCGATTTTGCTAAAATCCTTAATAAACCTCCTGTAAAATCCTGCATGACCTAGGAATGACCTAATATCACGGACATAGGTAGGATAAGGCAGGGAAGATATGACTTCGATTTTAGCTTTGTCAACTTCGATTCCTTTCTTCGAAATCAAATGTCCAAGCACAATACCTTCATTTACCATAAAATGGCATTTTTCGAAGTTAAGGATCAAGTTCTTTTCGATGCACCTCTTAAGAACTTTAGTCAGATTGAAGAGGCAGGAATCGAAGGAATCGCCGTGAACTGTGAAGTCATCCATAAAGACTTCCATACTTTCTTCAAAAATCGCAGAAGACGAGCCATCACACATTTGGAAGGTGCAGGGGCATTACACAAACCAAAAGGCATCCTGCGATAAGCAAAGGTACCGAAAGGACATGTAAACGTGGTCTTATCTTGGTCCTCAGGTGCAATGGGTACTTGGAAATATCCTGAGAAACCATCTAAGAAACAGTAATGTGATTTCCCTGCCAATCTTTCCAGCATCTGGTCGATAAATGGCAAAGGAAAATGGTCCTTTCGAGTAGCGTCATTCAATTTTCGGTAGTCAATACAAACTCGCCACGAATTTTGCACTCTTGTGGGAATGAGCTCATCTCTCTCATTTCTCACCACAGTAATCCCGCTCTTTTTGGGTACCACATGAATTGGGCTGACCCATTCACTATCAGAAATGGGATAAATTATCCCCACGCTCAGGAGCTTAGTGACTTCCTTTTTCACCACATCGAGAATAAGTGGATTTAATCTTCGCTGGGGCTGCCTCACTGTCTTAGATCCCTCATTTAACAAGATCCTATGAGTGCACAGAGCAGGGCTAATCCCGGTATGTCTGCTAACGACCATCCTATTGCTCGCTTATGCTCTGTCAGCACTTTTAGAAGCTGTCGTTCTTCAGGTTCTGACAATAAGTTTGCGATGATGACGGGCAGTTTCTTATTTGGCTCGAGGAAGGCGTATTTCAATGAAGCAGGTAAGGGTTTCAATTCGAGCTCTGGAGGTTGTAAAATTGAGGGGATCAGCTTAGGAAGCTCAAGCGAGAAGAGGTCCCCATCTGTCCTAGAATGATTCACGGAAGCTGTAGGAATCTGGTTCTGACTTCCGAGCGAACATGAAGCGAGCTTAGAGGACTTGTCTCGCGGATCCTCATCAGAGTCTGAAACTGTAGGGACAACATTAAGCATGTTCACCCCAAACAAGGAGTAATCCTCGTTAGGGTGCTTCATAGCTTCATACATGTTGAAGCTAACGTGTTGATCACCAACCTCCATGGTGATCTTCCCTTCCTTCATACTGATCATTGTACTTGCCGTCCAGAAGGAAGGGTCGTCAAGGATTAGAGAAGTGTCTGCACCACTTGAAGAGACATATCCAAAGACGTAAAATCGGCAGGGAACACTAATCCTTTCACTTACACCAGAATGTCCTCAATGATGCCCACAGGGTGTCGGAAGGATCTGTCAGCCAACTGTAACACTACCGAAGTAGGTTTTACGCTCTTAACCCCCAGGGCTTCATAGACAGATTTTGGCATCACATTGATTGCCGCTCCCAAATCCAGCAACGCTCTACCAATTGTCACCTTTCCTATGACACAAGGAATGGTGAGCGATCCTGGGTCCTGACACTTCACAGGAATTTGGGGCTTGAATAATGCGGACACGTTTGAGCTCACCTGGACTCTCTCATTCGGCCTAAACTTACGCTTGTTTGTGCACAAGTCCTTCAAATATTTAGCGTAGGCCAGAACTTTCTTAACCAGGTCCAAAAGGGGCACATTCACCTCCACCTTCCCAAATAGGTCAATAATTTCCTTTTCATGTTTCAGTTCGTTGACCTTCTTGCTCATCAAGTAGGAATTTGGGAAGGGAAGGTCCTTCAGATTGACTTCTCTTTGTGTTGCTTCATTTTCGTTTTGTTGTTCCTTTTCAGCTCTTACTTTCAGATTGCTTAATTGTTGTTCTTTTCTCAACTTCTCTTCTTGTTCACTCTCGGATCTCACATCCGACTTTTCCTTAATTTGAGGCTCCTCTTCAATCTCGATTTCTTCGGTGCATTCTTCTTTATCAGGAATGTTGAACTGTACTTTCCTTCCGCTCCTTAGCTCAATAGCATTCAGACTCTTTGGATTTATGACCGTGTTGGAAGGAATTGATCCGCTATTCCTCGCTTGGCTTTCACTCAAATTGTTGGACAATTGAGTGACATATGAGTTCAGGTTCTCAGCCTTGGTGTCCCATTGTTCCATCCGTTTTTCCAAGGCACTGAGGCGAGCAGCATTCTTCGAGGAGTCCTGCTGAATCAGATTAGCTATGGCGTTGAATTGATTCGCAGTCGAATTCCTCTCTTCCTTCATAAGAGTCATCATGCTGTGCAGCAGTTGGTTGGTGTCTTCTTTTGGCGGTTGTGGTTGCACCGTCAATGCTTCACGATCGAGGAACCGGTTTGTAGATGTTCGGCTCCACTCCCTTGTTGGAAGCGGTTGGGTGCTCTTCCTCATTACTCCTCCAACTAAAGTTAGGATGAGATCTCCATCCTTCATTATATCGTGTTGGAGTACGGATCCAACTTAGATTTTGTCTCCCGGGTACACCGCAGAGACTTCTTCATACCTCCCGGGCATACATCGGTTATGTGCATCATCGATCCGCAAGATTCGCAACTAAAGTGCGGCGATTCGATGGAAGGCGATGAGCGATGTACATTCAAATTCTTTAACTCCGCCGTAATCGAGGACAACTGTGAAGTTATCCGATGTTAGGGCCATCCTCTTAATCAAGGCCCACGCTTCAGGTGCGGTGCGGTCGATCAACGATCCTCCCGAAACAGCATCCAGAATTCCTTTTTCCTGATTCTTCACCCCATCATAGAAATATTGAACGAGTTGTTCATCCGGGATTTGGTGATGGGGGCACCGAGACAACAGATCTTGGAATCTGTTCCAATAGTCATACAAGGACTCGTCATAGTCTTGCTTGGCAGAATAGATCTCTTTCCTCATTGACGACGTCCTCGAGGCTGGAAAATACTTTTCCAGAAAGCTTTCTCAAGTTGGCCCAACTATGGTAGGCATTCGCGACATGCCTTGGGAGGCTCATGTACCACTCCGGGCCTTTCCTTCTAGGATAAGTGAAACACCTTCCACAAAGACATGATCTAGGGAGCTCCTACGGGTTTCATGCTTTGACAAATCATTGTCGGTAACTTGTAAATGCATGTAGGATCTTCTCCCGCCAAACCGTGAAATTTGGGGAGAGAATTGATCAATAGCCCCTTAACTTCGAAATTCACATCGAAATTCGGGCAGGCTGCGGTGAAGGGGTCATAATTGACGTCCGAGATCGTAGCTTCTCTGATCGTTCTACGCCTGTTGTTCCCTATGTTCTCATCGACACTTTCCTGATCACCATTTAATCCATGATCTCCGTTCCTAGGTTGGTGACCGGGAAATTCTTGATGCTCAGCCATATCAATTTCTAATTGCTCTAACGTGCTAAGTCTTGCTTGCTCTCTCTTGTTCTTCCTCATTCGTCTAAGGTGTCGCTCAATTTCAGGTTGAAAATGAACTAACCTAAGTCTACGGGGCATGCACAAGAGAAGTTCACCTAAGAAAACTCACTAAAACGACAGGAGATAGCACAGGCTTCGATTCACCACTGTTCGTCGCGACTCGTATGAACTCGTTGCTACGAACAGAACAAAATTACGAATATTCGTCGCGACGAATGTATGAACTCGTTGCGACGAACGATGAACTAGTTGCGACGAATGATGAACTTGTCGCAGCCAAGAATCATAGCAAAGCACAATAACTCGAAATTAGGCACAATAAACAGGAACAATCAAACTAAACACTTAAAGCAAAACAGAATTAAGCTCACCAAACAGAATTAACACTAAAAGATAGAAGCAAGCAGAATAAAACAAAATTATGAAATGCAAAACAGAATGCAAATAACTAAACTAAAATGCAAAACAAACACTTGGCTAACCTAGAAAACCAATTACTTTGGTTCCCCAGCAACGGCGCCAATTTGATCGCGACTTATCGTTCAATCCGAAGACTGATCCTTGGAAACCGGTCAAAATCAATTTATACCAAGAATTGCAACACAGGGTGCAACCTCGGGTCGACTCTCAAGGAACCAGTGCAGAATTGATTCTAAGACTATCCTAATGTTTGAATTATGCAAGAAAGCAGTTAAAACGGGAGTTTTGGCTTGATCTTAAAAATTAAAGAAAGCTAAGTATGAAATAGATGTTTTTGGGATTTTTAAAAGGCAAGACAATTTGAAATAATTAAGATTGAAAACAATTAACTAAAGTTCTCCTGAAAATGTGGCTCGGGTCATCATCGTTCAAAATAAATGTCGGGGTTTGAAATCCACTAAGTTTCGAAAACATAACCTTAACAACTCGTTAAGTCCAAGAATTTAATTAATCAACTCGATTAATTAAATCTTGTTAAAAACCTTAGTGTATGGTATGAAATGGTTTATGCAATAGGTTAACCAGATAAAACACAATCAATTCAATCAAACATAACTAGGTAGATTAAATTAACTCATGCAAATCTGTTTAACATACACGAAACTTCATGTATTTCAGAACAACATTCCAACAGAAACTAATCCACACCATAAATAAAAGTTTAACATTCGATTAAACTATAACCGGATTCAATCCATCATATCTCGCAATCTCCAACTCGGAGGTTTTACAAAAACATGACAGAAATCTAAAACAATGGTTGATTACCCCTTGAAGCTCATGAAACTCCGACCTTCGCTACATTTTCGGGAGACAGAAACCTTAGCCTTGCATAACCGTAGAAGAAGCCATCACTGCTGGAACTCCAAAGTTACCCATGGCTCCAACGACGACTGGTGGAAGAGACAGAATACAAATGATGGTTGAGGATGAGGAATGAAAGGGTTACGGTTGTTGATGTTCGTCGTTGGTGGTCTCCCACCTGCAAAATAAGAAAACTACACCTATTAGGGAAAACAGAGAAACGAAGAAGATGGAGAGCTACCTCGGGAATGCGGCCGTCCTCTTTTAACTTAAAATGGAAGGTTTTATAGGAGCTGTAATCGGGCCGGGTTGGAACAGTGGATAATTTTGCTATTTAAGGGCCGGGGTATCCGACATTCGTCTCGACTAATGAATAAAGTTAAATCATGACGAATAAAAATAGTCACTTTCGTCATGACGAATCAATTTATACCAAATTAATTTGTTGCGACGAATGGAGTTTTGGTTCGTTCCCGACGAATGGATGGCTTCTCACGACGTGTTGACTTTCTCTTGTTGACTCCAATTGTTCCTACAAAAATACAACACATTTGCAGTATAATTGTCCCAATAAAAGTTATGCAGAAATTAATATCAAATGATAACAAAATACTGACAATGTGCAAATTATAAAAGATCGATATTAAGAACCAATTTAAGCACAAAAATCATGAATTAGGAGTCAACAAGTGCATAATTACTTAAGAAAACAGGGCAAATTTATAGTATAAATTTGGCTCAATCACTCCACTTAGAGGTGTAGGCTCATTTTCAGTTAACACCCATGAAATACGTTCATATTGAAGAACAATGTCAACGTTACGTCTCCATTCATTAAACTTGTCTCCATTTTCCAATTTGTTATTAGTCAAGAGCAGGGTGAGTGGATTCATTTTGTGGTTGATTATGTCTGAAAATATAAATTATTAAAACATGAGCATACTAGTCAACAATTTATGGAACTTTGTATAAAATCATGATGCATGTATGCATGATGATAGATTTAACAAAACTTAAAAATTTAAACATTATCTGACGGTTATTTTTCTTATCTATAATGAGACTAAGTGACGGTGTGCCATCTTATCTATTAAAAGAAAATCGGGACCGTCCCACTCAAAAACTACCAAGCATCTCATGCTTAATTTTTAAGCGCCTTAATTTGGTCCATACTTTTACCAATGAGCTACGAAAGGCGGTTTATTGATAAAAATGTTGAGTGTATAACCATTTGATTCATTCACTAAAGATATCTATAAATCATGCCTCGATGGGAGGTCACATTTGCTATCATTAAGTGGACTTATCCTTAAGGAGACCCAAACCATGCAAGATTTAGGATCCATGCCCTCCGATGGGGAGTAACACTTCACCACATGCAAACGGGCCATCATTTGGAGACCGTGGACTCTCACAGGAGCATCCTCTCCCACTCAATCTTTTTGGGCTTTAAGTTTTAAATACCATCTTGTCTAGATGCAATTTATTATCCATCCTATATTGTTTCATTATATATCTCATACATAATGAATGCATGGCAAGGCCTAGGGTTGGCAATTTTCTAAATGACATGCAATCACATAATATCACATATTACAAGCATTCATTTCTCCATTCATCACATGAACTAATAAAGCCACTTTTGATTGTCCATCCTAGAAACATAAAATAATTACAAGCCTTTTAGGCCCAAAATATGCTTCTTCATCTTGGATCTTCCGCTTCGAACTCTTCGCTAACATGATCCGGCCCATTTGGTAAACAAAATGTAATGGCATTTATGAAATTAGAATTTTTTCATTTTGAAAAATAAAATTCCAGCACTAGATTTTTAGAAAACCAAATCTTTGTTTTGACAAAAAATTCCAGCACTTGTTTTATTAAACCGAAACTCATTTCATAAAAAATAAAACAACAACACTTAGTATTTTAGCAAAACCAAAATTGGATTCTTTGAAACAAAAAACCAGCACTTGTTTTTCAATCATAACTGAAATATGATTCATTGAAACAAAAATTCCAGCAACTTAGTTTTCACAAAACTTATGCCAAAACACAAAAGGATACACCGAAAATTTTACCTTTCCATTTCTTCAATCCATGGCTGCTCCTTCTTCATCATTACATCAATTTTGTACATTACAAAATCAAATAAAATAGAAAAAAGAAACCAAGGAGGAAACATGGTGATGATAGACCACCCTCCTTGTTACAACCAAATGAAGAAATCTTACAAGATAAAATTTAACTTCTATGGACAACCAAAAGAGCAACATACACCATATATATTTCTATCACATAAAATATGCAGTATACATAAAAGATTGCCAACCCATGCATCCACCATATAGGAACCGAAATCATGCATGAAAAGCGGCTCGATACCAATTGTTGGATCGGAAAAAGAAAGCATGCTTAGTATGGAGAAACGATAGATTTCAAAACTTTTAAGAAATCATCTTGCAGCGGAACAATATATCCAAATCAACATGCTAATCCATACATGATATGGTATAAGGATAATAAAACCAAGAACAAGATAAAAGGAATTACCGACTCCTTCGCTACGACTTTAAATCCTCATTGCTTATCCTCTCCTTCTTATATCCAAATCCTTTGCCTTTGAGTCTTTTCCTTTAGCAATCTATCTTCTTCCTTGTTGTAGTATCCTCAACCAATTAGATTTACCACTTGTTCTTCAAGGATAACTAGGTTAACAAAATCCTTTGGTGGGAAAGGAGAAGAAATATTTGGAGGAGATTTTCTTAGAAGAAGAAGAACCAAAATTGAAACTCTTTCAATTCTTTCACTTAGGAATTTCGGTTCTACCTTGCATGAAAGGAGAGAATGTCTAAAAACCATGCAAGAACCCTTTCTTACATCTCAATTTCGAAATATGCATGAATGGAAAAAGTGAGAGGCATCCAATGCATCACTTCTTACATTAATCACTTATCAAATAGCCAATAAATGAGACTTACTTCATTTATCTTTAAAATGGCTATTTGAAAAGACCATAACCTATAATTGAATACCCATTTCGGTTTTGGCAAGAAGAAAGAAGGAAGATGGTCCATCTAATGCACATCTTTCATCTTTAATCTAATGAATGCAAATAGGTTACATGCCAACATTAAAAGCCAACCATTAAACCATTTAATGGTAAGTTCATAACTCCATTTAATAATGATGAACCATAATAAAGACCATCTTTATTTAGTATTTTAATGTCAAATCTGTGGTTACACATCTAACCTAACACAATTTCGAAATTGCTTCTTCTCCATTTAAAAAAAATGTTTTAATATAATTAATCTAATCAATTACATTAAACCAAAACAAGCCCATTTCTAAATAAACATATGGGCTTCCAATTAACCATTAATTAGTATAAGCCCATCATTCAATTATGGACTTCTAAAGCCTCCAAAATACTTCTTACTTAGCTTGATAACCTTCCTTAAAGCCAAGTGGGGAATCTTATTGGACTTTGATAATTCAAGCTCCAATAAGCCCAGAAATAATTCAATCTCATTGGAATTAATTCTAGCTTATTAACTAAATGTCATTCCACTAAAGACAATTAGTTGAACTCTTAAATTATTAAATATTATGAGAATATGTCCAATTGCAAACCCTATTTAGAACCTTATTATAGCCATCCGCACAACAAAGGGTAAAATTACCGTTTTGCCCTTATGTTGGTTTTTCCTTCTAGATCTCTCATTTTACTTTATATGGTGATTAACACATAAGATCTCATCTTAGTGTTAAGACTTGATGGGTAGCTAGTCCATCAAACCATGGCGCCATTTTAATCACCAAATCTCCTTAAAACATCTGAAGAGATGATAACACTATAAACTCTTTATTTGAGTGAATGTTCTCGATACATGTTTCAATTAATAATTCCAACATGCGCATAATCGGATTAATACCTGTAAAAATCCATTCCGATCATATCAAGAATTATAATGAAACACATATGAGTTCACCACTCATCAAGATTGTGGTTCATAATAAGCGAATGCTTAAGTTGTATGTTTTAAGATTAAAGTAACGGCCCACTTTATTCTTGAAAACATACTTGATTCAATTCATTTAATAGTGCCATTATCGATAGTCTACTACTATCATGATATGAAACTCATCATTCCCTTTAAGTAAACTCCTTTACTTATATGGAGATAAATCGCAATACTACGATCTAAACCATAATCAAACGACCAACTTGATTATTCAACTGTGAATCAATTAATTGATTCTAATAATATACATGTTTCCAATACATCTCTATGTATATGTATATTACTTACAAATGAATCTTGGTACCTTATGACCAGATATATAATGCTCATACAGATAAAACCAAACTCTTTTGTTTTATTAATAATAAATATTTTCATTACAAAAAGAATCGAAGAAGATAAAGTTACATGTAAATACACTTGCTTTCCAGGGCACTATATTTACATAAGTCCAACACTTCTCCCACCAACCTTTGTTTTTTTTAAGAACCATAATAACAATTTCTTCTAATAGCTTTACCTTCAGGCTATCTCAAGGCACTCTCACCATCTGTATCATTATAACATACTTATAAATATACATAAAACTTTAAAGAGATAAAACTCTCTAGAGTGTGAAACCATTACCATCGAAGGTGGTGGTTCTCTAACCATCGGTGGCTACTATTGCCTCCAATGGTCCTGTGCTTCATCACTCTGAAGCACAATAATACTTATTTACCAATCCTACATTAACATTCAATGAAGCATTAAGTTTGAATAAAAGTAATGAATAAAAAGGCCACCGAAACGTTAAAAGAAGATTGATATAATAGACATTAACACTTATAGAAAATAAACAGAACACTTTTCTATATAGCAACCAGTTTGCAGTGAATAACCCAAAACATACATTGCTGTTAATAAACCAAGATTTAAGCATACGTTATGCATTTATATCCAGAAAATTAGTAGAAACCATATGCGAAAAAAAACAATTGTTTCGGTTTTATTGTTCAGTTATGGAAAAGAAAGGACAACAATAAAACATGTAACTCTTCATCTGGTTTTCAAGAAACAGCTCATAGGTAAAACAACAAGCGCAACAAAGATCAAATTAAAACCATTTCCAAAAACATGTGAAACGTCTTTCACATTTCCAGAACCGCATGTAACTTTTCAAGATTTCTAGAAAAACTGGAAAATTTCCATAAACTTATAAAATGTCAAACGTTTTACATCTTTTTCCAAACATTGTTAACGCAAGCATTAACAACAGATTACTAACATACAAAACATGTCCTACTTATATCCAGAAACACTTTTGGATGAGCACGAAGAACATAATATTTTTTCTGAAAAATATTTAGTCAAGTAGAACATACGCAAAACATTAGTGCAATTAGCATATACATAGAACCATGCAGAACCAAGAAGTAAACGTGTATCACCACAGGAAAAAAACTTTCTGAAAACACTTTTTCAGATTTAACGAATCAATATACAACTTTTGCATATTAAAACCAAATCAAAACAATCAAAAATAAAACTGTTAAAGGTGATTTTGTTACCACTGTTGGAAAAATTACGTAAGATCAAATCTTAGTACAGCGGAAATAATATAATTTTTTTCCATAGAATCAACTTTAACAGAATTAAATTAGAAACATAAAACAAGAAATGGACAAAGCTATACTAACCTGTTCCGATTTCTTGTTACAATTTCCTGTTTCTTCGAAACTGTCAATTCCATGAGTCATTCAATCGCCTGGCCTCTAATGGTTTCCACAGATCTATTCAGAGAAAAACTCAAATCGAATTTGAGAGGAAAAATTGTAAGAAGTGCTAGCTACCATTTTTCTAATTTTTTCTTTTATATGAAAAATTTTATTTTTCATATCCTTGGTTTTATTAAAATTACAACTAAAGTAAAAGTTTAATTATAATTATTAATTAATCCTTATAAGATCAAATATCACATATTGACCCTTAAAGTTTCTAAAACTTCTCAATTAAGTCCAATTAAATTCAAATTTCACTTTCTCCTTTATACACCTTTTTATGTGTGACCTATTAGGTTCCTAACATGTTGGTCATGATTATAAATTATAATTCTAATTCATAATTAGAATAAGATAAATTAAAACTCCTTTTAATTTATCTTTAATTCCCTAATTAAACAATTTATAATCATAAATCATGATTGACGTCTAGCAGCATGTCATGACCACCCAAATATTAAGAATGTCAAAGTGGTTTGACTTAACCTGTCTATGTATGGTTATCTTGTATAAATAAATTCTTTCGTCATCTAATGTACCAATTAGAATTAGAGTATAGAATTCGTGTCTACTTTAAATAATCCAATCATATTTGTTGTTGCTAATTAGTAAATAATTTATAATTGATATTTGAAAACAACTTTTTCAAATTTCAATTTACTCTGGCCATAGATTCCCAAAATCATTACTAATCAAGAACAACAGAACATTCACCCTAATTACTTTAGGACAACAAATTCTTTGTTGATTTATTCAACAATCTCTATATAGTTCATACTATATCAAATAACTATCAAATTGAACTATTCCAATAATAGAACATAAGTAACATCAAAACATGGTAATTCCTACATGAGATAACTTTGGTAATTTCAAGTTTAAGGATCAATTATACAACCATCATAATGAGATAATCTACAGACATACAAATAATGTTCCATTCGATTCTCATAATTGAGTCAGTTTAGTGAAATTATTCTCTAATAATTACCTACATGTTTGTTTAAGTATATCCACGCTTTAATCTATGAGATCAATTACTTTCTTCATAAGAAAGAAACAAATATGTGCTAGTCTAACCATTTCATCAATACCTCATCTTGATGAAACTATGACTAGGAACATTTTAGGAATAATGCAAAATTACAATTTGAATCTCATAATTATAATCACATTATAATTTCTAATTGTATAACAACTATTCCAGGAATTTTATGTTTATGATTAATAATTAAGTAATTAAAAATACACAAAGATAAATAATGTTTTTATTAAATAAAATAAATTTTATACAATAAAATATACAATCAAAATTGACTGCAAAGGCATAATCCATAAGAAACAGGGAAAGCTAGACCATTGTTTCATTCAACATATATTAAATGCTGTTTTTGATAATTTTGTTTAGGTGGATAACATTTTTTTATTACCCGGCACCATCCCTTCATCGCGGTGAGACCCACCAAGCAAGCCTCTGGTTCCCTCTGGCCCAAAAATTCAGTCTAATGAGCAGAAGAATGTTGAAGTTACATCCTTTCAGGACTTAAGGACGAGTACAATGAGGATTTATTTGATTATTATGCTACCTCACAACTTATTTTGATATCTTTGGATGGAAATATGAAAGAAATCGGGTCACCAACTGTATATACATCAACTTGATCCTTCCCCAGACCAGAAACATACATTAGTTAGTTCTCTTCATAGACCGTACTATGTCATTGTACCATTTGAGAACTTCCCCATAGAGTTTGAAGTGGACAAGTCATGGAAACTTTGTTTTGCTGAGGACATTCCCATTGCATTCAATAGGGTGCGCAAAAGTATGCGCTCAATAAATTGGAAAGCAGACAAGCCTTCCACCCTACACTGGTATATATTGTTTGATTCTGATAGGATTGATTTAATAATCAGTAGTTTAGATGTCTTTGATCAGAGGAATGAACTAGTGTATAGCAATATTAGTTCACTATTTGACTATTTTGGCTTTTAGGGTTGAGACTCAAGATGAGTGTGATGAAGTGGAAGTTTCCCACAGGGATATCATCTAACACTACCTGCTGAACCACTAGATGGTGAATAACCAGAAATCTTACTCGAGCTCGACCTTTGCTATGGGTATGGACATGACCTTTATGTTTGATTTCTTTTCCTTGTCAACTTCAAATAGGTGCCTCATTTGTAAGAGAGTGTTATTCGGAATGTCAACTTCAAAGGAAAAGTGTTACGAGACTATAGTTACATGAACTTCTCATTGAAATGAAGGAGATCTACACCTTTGTCAATTGAAAGTACTGACTTTCAAACAATCTAAGAATGAGAATACACGATACTATACTCGGAGTTGGCCTGACAAGAAGGCATGCCAGACTACAGCTCTTCTTGGATTTGGTTGCTGTATATAAATCCCTGTTCTTTTAACATATTTTCAGTTTCTTCCTCTACAATTTAGAATGTTCCAAAGAAGGTATATCATAGATTTCCCCAAAACTCTAGCTGGAACATGCATTGATCAGATATGTATAAGAACTGGTTGCGAGTGCAGAGGCAGCTGTTGAAGAAGTTATCTGACGAGGAATGTGCTTCTCTATTATATTAAGTGACAGTGGATGGTATTTATTTTGTAAGATGGTGTCGTTTCTGTTAAGTTTTGTGGTTCCCTACTGTTGTCGTTTTATATTAAAGCATTGTAGTTTTGTACATATTAGCTTCATATTTTCTTGTTCTGTATATATGTAAAATCTGACTTGATGTACAGTGAGCTATTGAATAAAACACGAGTCAGTTTATTTACGACTCTCTTGGAGACTTTGTACATGGTATCAGAGAAGGCTCGATCTTGTCGTCGATCAACATTTTTGATCGATTAACGTAAGAAGGAGTACACGGGGTAGCTGGTTGATGGTTATTGTCAACTTGATCTGCTTATGTAGTGAAGGGAGTCGCTGATTTTAGGAGGTCAAGTGTTAGGGTTTCGGTTTACTATTTCTCCAAAAATCAAGAGTTAGGGTTTCAGTTTTCCCCTATTTCCCCCATCGAATCTGAAGGTTGATCGAAGGTATTTGTCACGATGGACGGTATCTCACATGAATCTCCCACAGGTTCAACTTTGGATCCTTGATTGAGAGGTATGTCCGACGAAGGTCAAGTTTATCTTTAAGGTTCAAACTATCCAGGTATGAGTTTAGTTACTGCCGTATTAAATGGGAATAACTTTTTGAGCTGGAGTAGATCTGTTAAAATAGCTCTAGGAGCTAAGATGAAATTAGGGTTCATAGATGGCACTTGCCAAAAACCTAGTTCAGGATCTGTTGACTACGAAAAATGGATTAGGACAGATTATATGGTTCGATCGTGGATATTGAACTCAATGTCGAAAGACATAGTTGAAGCTTTCATCTATACAAATTCTGCCCATGAATTGTGGTAAGATTTGGTAGAGAGGTTTGGAGAGAGTAATGGACCATTATTACATCATTTACAAAGACAGATTAGTGCAGCTTCACAGGGCACTATGTCTGTTGCTAAATACTTTACAAGTCTTAAGAAATTGTGGGATGAGCTTTGGTGCCTCATGCCTGTCCCACAATGAACTTGTGGGGCAGCGACACAATGTATTTGTGGAGCACCTAAGGCTTTAGTTGATTTAACATCTATGAATCAATTAATGCAATTTCTGATGGGTTTGAATGAGAGTTATGATCATGTGAGAAACCAGATTTTGGTTATGGAACCTTTGTCTTCTGTTAATAAAGCATATTCTATGATTTTGAGGATAGAAAAACAAAGGGAAGTGCATATGGTATTTAGTGAAGCGATTGAACATAATGTTATGTTAGTAAACACTAGCAGTACTAAGAAAGTTACTAATGGAGGAGGGAAACATTCTAAACAAAAATGGAGTGGGACTGACAAGAGTGAAATGTTTTGTTGTTATTGTAAGAAGCATGGGCATTTAAAGGAGAACTGTTTCAAACTCACTAGTGTACCAGATTGGTACAAGGAGTTACAGAATCGAAGAGGGAAAGGCACGGGGAAACCTTTTGTTGCTAATGCAGTGAGTGAAACTTCTTCATTCACTATTGATAACAGTAAACTAGCCACAGATAGTGCAGTTAATGTCACTAACCTCCATTGTCTGAACTGATTAAGCAAGAATTGTTTAAGTTGGTAAAGAATAAGACAGTAACAGATCCTCTTATGGTGAACTTGGCACATCTTTCAGATTTTGCAGGTACACTTCCTTCTTTGGCACTTACTAGTCTTGATGGTTTAGGTTTAGATTCTTGGATTTTAGATAGAAGCGCCTCAAATCATATGTGTGTGGATCATTTTTTGTTAACTAAACCAATTGTTCCTAATACTTTTGTATCTGTTTATCTACCTGATGGTACTCAAAATCGTGTGCATCACATTGGTGATGTTGTCTTACCTAATGACCTTGTTTTGATAGAAACTTTGCATCTACCTACTTTTAGGTTTAATCTTTTGTCTGTTAATAAGCTTGCTAATACCTCTTCTATTTCCTTCACATTTTATCCAACCTACTGCATTTTGCAGGACCTGAAGACTAATCGGTTGTTGGCAGTAGGGAGAGTTGTAGGAAGGCTATACATCCTTATTAAGGAATCATTCAAGAGTGATGTTTTAGATAGATATTCCTTTTGTACTGTTGCAAATAGTATAACTACTGATCTGTTTATGTACAAAATTTGGCATCAACGTTTAGGTCATGTTTCTGACAATGTACTTAAACACATTGTTTCTTTTGATAATAAAGGTATGAGATCGATTGATATTTGTGATGCCTGCCCTCTTGCTAAACAACATAGGCTGTCTTTTCCTTCTAGTCAAATTCACACTGTCACTATTTTTCAGTTAGTGCATGTGGATATTTGGGGTCCATATAGTCAACAATCAATTTCTGGAGGTCGATTTTTCTTGACAATTGTGGATGATTTTAGTAGAGCTACTTGGACATATTTGTTGGCACATAAATGTTACGTAGTTGGTTGTCTAGATGTTTTCTTTAAAATGGTAAAGACTAAATTTTAGAAATCTGTTCAGATTATTCAAACAGATAATGGCAATGAGTTTTTAAGTAAGGAATGCCAGAAATTGTTTTAGGACTTAGGCATTTTACATCACAAGTCATGTGTTTATTCACCACAGCAAAATGGAGTGGTGGAGAGGAAAGATCGACACTTATTGGAGATAGCTAGAGCTCTCATGTTTCAAGCTCATTTGCCTAATCATTTTTGGGGAGAGTCTATTCTTGCAGCTACTTATATCATTAATAGGCTTCCTACCTCACTACTTAAGTGAAAAACACCTTATGAGGTTTTGTTTGGTAGTCCACCTAAGTATGATCATTTGAAGTCTTTTGGCTGTCTTTGTTTTACCACCAATGTTCGGCCTTAAAAAACTAAGTTTGACCAAAGAGCTTCTAGGTGTATTTTTTTGGGTTATAGTCCTGGCCAAAAAGGATATAAGTTGTTTGATCTAGATACACATTCTGTTCTAGTTTCTAGGGATGTAGTGTTTCATGAATCATCTTATCCTTATCAGTCTTCCTCTAAGGTAACTTCAGACATTTCACTTCCTTTAGTTCCTTTTGGTCAGTCTTTGGATATGTTGGATGTATTGCCTTCTCCACCAGATAGTTCTCCTCTTCCTTCACCTGTTGTAACTCTTACTGTTCCTTCTACTGATTCTTCATCTCCATCTACTTCTATACTTCCAATTGATTCTATTCTAATGTTGAGAAGAAGCACTAGAGTGTCTCATAAACCTTCCTGGCTCATAGATTTTGTCTCTAATGCATCAACTAATCCTAATTTGTCTTCTGCTTCTTTTCCTTCCTTTTTTGGTGGTAGTTCTTCAGCCTATTCTCTTCCTACTTTCCCTTTTATTCCTACTCCACATTTATCCTCTACATACATGTCTTTTTTGGCCAATATTTCTACTATTCATGAACCTCAATCTTACCATCAGGCTAAGTATCATGTCCATTGGGTGAAGGTAATGCAGCAGGAGTTGGCTGCATTGGAAGCTAATGACACTTGGGTTTTAACTTCCTTACTAGAAGGTAAGAAGGCTATTAGATCTAAATGGGTTTACAAGGTGAAACTTAAACCTGATGGGACTGTGGATCGGTATAAGGCTAGGTTAGTAACCAAGGGTTATCATCAGGTTGAGGGGGTGGATTTTACTGATTCTTTCTCTCCTGTAGCTAAGACAGTAACTGTTAGATTGTTGTTAGCAATGGCAGCCCATTTTTCTTGGCACATACATCAGTTAGATGTTAATAATGCCTTTCTACATGGGTTTCTTGATGAGGAAGTTTATATGTTACCTCCGGATGGGTATACTAAAGCTGGTCCTCATGAGGTTTGTAGGCTGAATCGTTCCTTGAATGGTTTAAAGCAAGCTTCTCGACAGTGGAATTGTGAATTTACTAAGCACCTTCTTTCTTTTGGTTTTATTCAGTCTCAACATGATCATTGTTTGTTTGTGAAATCCACTGGTTCTACTTTTGTTGCACTTCTTATCTATGTGGATGATATTCTTTTGGCTAGCCCATCTGTGGATGTTTTAACTGATGTTAAGAAATTTCTGCATTCATCTTTT